>JAUMGZ010179003.1:0-14194 GCA_032359645.1 Pododesmus macrochisma | reverse complement strand
ATGAAACCACGGGACCACCAGCTTAGCATCCTCTCCTTACACGGGACCGCCAGCTTAGTATCCTCTCCGATGTATGTAACCACGGGACCACCAGCTTAGCATCCTCTCCTTACACGGGACCGCCAGCTTAGTATCCTCTCCTCACACGGGACCACCAGCTTAGCATCCTCTCCGATGTATGAAACCACGGGACCACCAGCTTAGCATCCTCTCCGATGTATGTAACCACGGGACCGCCAGCTTAGTATCCTCTCCGATGTATGTAACCACGGGACCACCAGATTAGCATCCTCTCCGGTGTATGTAACGATGTTTGCATGTCCTCAATCCTTCAAACTGTTTTACTTTGGTTACCTTACTAGAAAAATAAGCTCCAGTCAGCATATATTTCCAGGTCGTTGGGGACTGAAACCCTCTCTGCTACCACCTCCAGCACGAAATGTGATTTTTTTTTTCTTTTTTAAAAGGAAGTTGTGGTTGTTTCACTTCTCTTATTTTATATCATTTGTCTTGCTGTTCCTGATTTGTTTAGTCATTTTGTTAGACGTTTCGTAGGTAGTCGCCATTGTGAGCATCTTTAAAACTCTTGTCGTCAGAACAAGTAATTAAACACATGTCTCAGTAGGCGGTAGTAATCACAAAAGTATCTCATAAAATTATGTATAGGTTTGGTCAAAATATCTTTCAAAATCAGTTCGAGGTGAGCGTCTATATCCGTCTGGATCTCTTGTTCTATACATTTTAGTTTTCATTTTGAAAAAGATGTCGCCTTTTTAGAATTAATTGTATATGAAAGAGATAACGTCTTAAAAGACTACAAATATGATGTCGGTTACTCGTCTATCATGATAACATTATCTCAGAGAGTGACAGTATGAGGTTAAACCAGGCATAGCGGAACAATAGACGCGTCTATTAGAATTTATTGTATGATCAAGGTATTGCTTACATTAATATTGATAATATTTTCAAAGTTTCATTGACCTCTGCTTTGAAATGGTTTTTTTGTACTGTTTATATTATGTATGTCCATCTTGTCACGAGCCTTGTTTTTTGGTCCTCTTGTTGTGCATTTTCATGTACCTGAGCCTTATTAAAAAAATCTTGAAAAATCCAAAATCACAGTATCGCAGAAAGTGTCGTTGCTTTGGTCTAAAGGCTTATTAACAAGACGTACACTCGCGTGCTAGAGCAAGTGTAACTAAGACAGTCTTTCAGTTCTGAATATAGTAAAGTTATATAGATTTAGAATAGTATGGAGTAAGCAACGTTATATATTCATATACCATGTCGGATGCTCCAAACACAAGTCTATCGGCGATATGATGTATTTTCTGAATTGGATATCAATAATAGAGTTACGAGAAAGTGTATATATGAAAAAGAGGACAGCCTACATTTGTGAAACCATGGGTCGCGCAAAAGAAAAACAAATCAACTTAAGAATACGTCCAAACATACGATTATTAGATGTTCATTTATATGTTCGATGGGTGTTTGTGTGTGTTTGTTTCTATATCTATTGTGTGTTTCTCGTGCTTTCTTCGAAAATACTTAATCGTAGTAACATAAATGGTGAATAAAGTATTGTAACTTGTACGTCAATCACTGCATTCCGGAATACAGTCCATCTGTAATTGTGGTGCCGACCAGACGGCATCATACAGTCATTTATTATTTTTGGAGGGATAAAGCTCATTAAGGTACCGTGTTTTAGTAGGTACGGCGTGTGCACATTTTATGACCTAATGGTTAAAAGTTGTAGGCGAAAAATTGCATCTTCATTGGTGCTGAAAGCGGGTGTGCTTTTATGTTCATGTGCAGTGAGGTTACGGGTGAGTTCCTAACGCGGAAGTTACCATTACTGAAGGGTTACTCGGTGTAGTTTGTAACAATCCTTCACACAGTCTGGTAATGAATCGACAGAATGTACTTATATACAGTCTATAAAATAACCAATACTATATGGTAAATACCATGGGTAATACAGTCTATAAAAAACCAATATTATATGGTAAATACCATGGGTAATACAGTCTATAAAATAACCAATATTATAATGGTAAATACCATCGATAATAGTAAGTAGAGCACACGTTACATGTAACATTTCACTTTAATCTCCAAAGATATAAATCGTGGATATATTCACAAGAAGGAGAAGAAGAAGAAGAACAACAACAACAACAACAACAACAACAACAACAACAACAAACACAGCACAAAAGAACAAGAAACAAGAACAGGAAGAAAAACAACAGCAAGTACAAGAACAAGAACAAAAAGAAGAAAAGAAAAAGGGAAAATTGCGCTATCAATAATGATATTCAGGGTGTCGATGCTTACCATTCTGCAACATAAAAGCCATACGGAGAAGTAAATGTAAAAAGATTAAATAAAGATGCGTTTAACTCTTACTAAGATATTTCTAAATGCTTACAAATAATCTTTAACTCTAATGAAGATATCTTTAAATTTGTATAGCATATCTTTTATTAAAGAAGAAGCTAACTATTTTGATAAATAAAAAGTTAAGTGGCTTGCCATATAATTCAATGTATGCGTTCCTGGTGGTCATATTGTATTATCTACTTCGTACTTTCTACAACGCCAACTGCTCACAAAAAAATCGGTTATATTTCATTCTTGCCATTGCCAAAGATCGGTACACGAGGACGCAAAACAAAAAAGTAAAAAAAATAGTAACGCCTTAAAATAAATTTAAGGTTTTGTCCAACAAAAAGTAAGAACAGTTTCGTGATATATTAGAAAGTTAAACTAAGAATATGAAAATCGAAACTTTGCTATGGCATTTATGGAACATAAAAATCTTTACAACAGAACCAGACACTTTGAAGAGTCAATATAAAGACGACAACCATATATGTCCTACCATGTCAATATCATGTCAATCTCGTGTTGCTATATAACAACCAAATCTCCACCAATCTAAATCAATTGTAAGTTTTATCAAGTTTGATTATGATATTTTTCTCACAGTTTGTGAGATTCCGTGACAATAAGATATTAACTGTGTAACCTTGACCGCCTGACATGACGGTTCTACAATGTCCATACACTGTTTTATATCGTTTTAATTAGTGTATCACCTTTCTCCCCAACCTTTCCTGCAAAGTATTGATTCTATATCCAGAAGTCTTCTTTCTGCTTCAATGGTGAAATAAAACAGTTTAAAATTCTCTTGCCATAGTTCTTTCAACGCGAATTTTTCGCAAAGAAAGTTGTAAATTACAGTTTAGACTCGAAGAAAATAGAGATCATAGTTGTATAGAAATATTTTGCGATCTTAAAGACAAGATATTCTTATCCGTTATATATAAAAAGTAGATAGTATTACATGTTCACAAATAAGGAAAATGATATTTAAAGTCCGTACAAAAGTTAAATCTAATTGAGCATTGTGTGTTGAAATATTTGATCGTGGCTTGAGGTATCTACAAGTTAATTAACTCTCATAACTGAATACGTAAAGGGTGTAATTATGTACATATCTATAACACATTTGATTATACCAGGATGGATTGAATGAAATGCTTGACGTGATCAATCTAAAGGCAGCTTACATAACATACAATTCCTTGAATCATTTTTTGTCAATTTGAACAAAGAAGTACAAATTCGAAAATAACTGTTTAACAAATGGTAATAATTGATAGAAGTCCCCGGTTTTTTTTTGTGTAAAATATCTTGGCTTAATATTTCAATTTTGAAAGTCATCCTGCGTAATCAGTGCGTGAAATGTTGCCATGTATTAAAAGGACGGACAATTAGTTGGATGAAAGTAGACAATAAAAAATTGATTAGATTTGAAAATTTTATTTGAAAAGCCTATGTGTACAAGTATTCTAAGTCTGTCTCTATCTCACCTAGATCCTCAGCGTGATGTGACAGAATTACGGCTTTATAATTCCAATTGAAAGTGTTCACTTAATCACTGACCGCGAGGGTCTTTAAGGGAGCCTTTAGGTTTTCTTTCATTTTTGATGTATTGACAAGTTGGTTTGTTACGTTAACTGATATCCCTAGGTAACCCCAACTTGAGATACTTTGATTTATAATACATGAGACTGTATGTAAATTTTATTTTCTTAAAATTACTTGTCCTCCAGGCAAGTCGGGCACGCGATCCCACCATTTGAACATCTTCGACAATAACTCCAAGCTTCAAGTTTTATTTCTCTCTAAATTCCGGTTGATGTATCCGTTTCTCTTCTTTATACGTCCTTGTGTCACATGATATGTAAACTCCAACCCCTGGAAATAAAATTCGGACATTGAAGGAAGAACAATGTAAGGATCATCAATTGAACGTACTCTTATTTCAACATAAAATCCCCTCCCCTAGGCTGACTAAGTCGTTTTTATTATTTTATAAATAGTCGCCACAACAAGCGTATCTTGTTTCTTATCAGAAGTAAGTGTGTTGCTTTTTATGGAAAGTTGAATGATAAATGTTACATGAAATTTGGACGAACAATGAAGTTTAGAATGAATACATGTTCACTCATTCATTCAGTTATTGAAGGAGTGATTTAATACAAATCAACTTACACGTAATGCTCGCCTATTACGAGCCAAATAAAAGCAAGGAAAGTGTAAGAAAATTAAAAGAGCACGTTTTATTGATTTGCTCCACCAACTATCAATCTTAATTGAATAAAATGACTTCCTTATAAAACCAATGAAACAAATTGTTTTATTTATAACTAAACAGACGGCCAATTGTCGTTTATTTTTCATATAGAATTAAAAGAATATCACTCTATCTTCAATGCATTTATTCAAGTTTGTTTGTTTTTTTATTTTTGTTGGGGCTTGACTTTTTATGCGAATGCTGTTGGTTTGTCAATGTCTTTTCTTCTGTCGATTCCCCTCATTTTGGTTTTATTTTAAATAATAGAAACATATTCCTGTAAAAATTGACCAATAAATTGTAATGACTTGTATCATTAGGTGTACAGCTATGTATGTAATGCACGTTTGCTCCGCTATGAGCATCATGTATAATTAGTACTCAATCTGTGATCTCCTATAGAACTGGAGTTTTATCGGCGACAGATCTGTGTCATCATCGCGACTCACAGGTGAACAGCATCTGTAACATTTACTATCTTTTCTACACCTGTTTAAACGTTTAAAGTGATCAATGTAATAATCTGTCATTATCCGCCACTCTCGGTAATTATCGACGTTATTAGCGACAATAATCGACGTGTTTGATGAGTGATTACGGCTCCTGATTATTGTATGATGTATTTATTGGAATTTTATTTTTATCTCACTGATAGAGGTATTATTACGACTCAGTTATTGGTTGCTTCATAAACTTGAACAAATGAAATGAACATAATTTCCAGACATATCGGTGGATTCTTATTTCAAGAAGAGCAAATTAAATCCAACAAAAATCACTTCACACATTATTTGTTACGAGAAGTAAATGAGTGTGAAAAATATTAATACAATACTGCAAATTCAATCATATTGAGATATGTAAAGAGATTCAGTAATTGTTTACGAAGAAATAACTTTTCAACAATTTCTAACCACGGACAAAATTACCCAAATCTGGTACATGTGTTAAATATAGGGTATAGTCCTTTTTTTTTATTTATTTAAATTTTGTTGATTTGTATTTCGTGATCTAGCGTGCAGTGCCTTTTAACTTTTCGTTAGCCACGTTATAAAAGGTTAATAAAACAATATTCCCGCGAAATTCCATGTAATTGCAGAGAAGAAAAATGTTTTAGTGAATCACTGCACAGCAGTTAAAACTTAAAAGTTAACATTAATGACAGAACCCATACACCGTACACCTAACACACACCTATTCTCTCCTTATTATTACCCATGTTATAAGAAATAAAATTTATGGTTTTAAACATTTCAATGACTTGCTCACTTTGTACTAGTGTTTGAGGAACTGAAACTTTTACATAAAATACACATTGACAATGAGGTCAGTGCGGTAAGGGTATCTCTTTCATATGTCATAACATCAAATCTACTGCCATTTTAAACAAGACTATTCTTTTGATAGCATTACAATAATCACTACATTTCCACCCAAGTTAAATGTATACCTTTCGTTATTAGTAACATCTATGAGAATTTCATGTCTTTTTACACACAAATAACATTCTTGTTCTGACGTTTTATTTCTAGTATAATGTTATATTTAAATGTTATATTACACGTTTCCATAGACCGGCGAGTCTTGTTTTAACTTGAATATTGAATTTTAATTTGAAGTTATAAATATATATTAAACCGATTTTCTACATAGGTTCCTTAATATGTTTTTAACACGGAGTTTAAGTGTCTGCGAATAAAATAATTTGAATTTTAGATTGTCCTAAAACCTTAAGATGATAAAAGCATTTTATTATACTTCATCGCCCATTCTTTAAAGTGCATGGTAGAAATTAAATTCAATCTGTTCATGTTTTTGTGTGTGTTTTTTTAGTTTTAAATAAACGGGTGAATAAAATCAGACGCTATATTGTGTTTGTAATATTTAGGATGCACCTATTACATGAAGTGCACGTGTACCTATATAAAAAGAACTTCCTCCTATAATTACAGCTATCTTTGTATACAGTGCATTACTTTAACTTTACTAACATTTTCTAGTTATGGTTATTTTACATGTAAAATTTCTATTTAACTGAACATGAGCTTTAATTTTAACGACATTTCATCACTTTTGGCAGTTATATATGGTTTGTATGATTAAGGGATGGATAGACAGTTCTTGTATGATTAAGGGATGGATAGACAGTTCTTGTATGATTAAGGGATGGATAGACAGTTCGATAATTTTTCTTTTCACCTATACTTATTATTCGCTATTTCTTAATGTTTTTAAAGGATCATTCGTTTTTAATTTAGCATTTTGTTTATTTGTTTAATTGTTTATTTTTTGTTTGTTTGATTTTGTGTTTGTTTATTTTTTATATTTTTATCTCTATTTTGCATTATATTTTCATGGATAATTTCAAAATTCATTCATCACAATTCTGAACTTTTCAAGACCGTGTTTTACACATTGTTTTAACATTATTTTTGTGCATATCTCCATAGCCTGAAGAATCATGTTTTCTTCAACATTGATGGTGAGGAGTTGATTAAATTTCTTTCTGAATGCGTCACTCTCTTTGCCACGTTCCAACTTTATTGTTTTATTTCATTTGCGTTTCTTAGATTTCATGCATTACATACAACCGTTAGACAAGAGTCTATACATTTGTAAAGCTGGACCACGTATCGGATTTAACATCTAAATAGTTTAAAAGTGAATCACCGTGGTTTTTGTTTATATGCACGCTTGTTTTGTCTTTTGTTGGTGACAAGATTATGTATCAATGTAACAATGTCAGAGATTGTCCGATGTAAGAAAAAGTAAATTCATGACGATTTTATCTTAATTTTAGAATATCTGTTTTACAGACCGAGGTTTAGTTGTAAGCTGATACATTACACTGCCCTAAATCATGACGTGTTTTTCGAGATATGCAAATAGATTTACAAAAAACAAAAACACCCAACTGTTTTTTAAAAATATTAGATTGAAAGAGAAATTAAAAAACGTAAATGTTAATATATAAGATATCTTGTATATGTGTCCACATGCCAACTAAACCAGAAAACATAAATGTAATTAAACATATTTTCTTGTTATTATAAGATATCTTTTAGAGTGACATATCTAAGTTTTTCGCTTTAATCTATTTTTACCGGTTCATTATTCTCTTAATACTTTTTACTTATTTACATTTCTGTAAAATCTGTTAGAAATAATAAAAAGTTTTTGAAAGTTTTGACATATATTATTTTAATTGTACAGTAGTTGAAATAAAGAGACGGTTTTTTTTAGTTTAAACATATAACGTCCAACTAGAAATGGGTCAACGTGCATTTAAATCTGTTGTTTTTGTTTTTGCTTATTGCATTTTCACTCCAAAAATTAGCAATGATATTTCAGGTAAAAAACGACAAACGGGAGTTTAAAAACTCAACAAGGAGTTAACAGTAATTCTACAAACTTTCAGTACAAGGAGTAAACAGTAATTCTACAAACTGTGAGTACAAGAAGAAAACAAAAGAAAGCACAATGATTATGTAAACCAAATACATGTCATTAGCAGCTTAAGAATCGTGAATATCTCGAGAAAGAACTAATAACTATTATCTAGTATTTACTAAAATATTAGCCGAGAGGATAACAGTATTAAGTTCGTCTAAAGGTACCATTATATTTACCATTAACAATATTAGTCACATTATTAACAGTTAGAACTATTCATATTTCTTTTTGATTTATGTCAGTAGAAAGCTTGTTTTGAAGGAGAAGGTAAATTTGTCTGGACAAGACAGACTGTGATGTGCAGGTGACATCACGTCTCATAGTCCACATCTGATAACTCTTCCTTTCTTTAACTCTTGTGTTTTGGAGGTACCCTGTCGTCGCCATTGCGACGTCCACCAAGGCTTGTGGGTAACTCAACACCTAGTTTGACGCGCGACTATGAACTGAACTATTTTTATCATCCTTATATCGACTTCAGTGTCTAATGAACGAGAAACGGAATGCTAATTGAACACAAAAGAGTTCCAAATATGAACACAAAAAGTTAAAGATCATATCTGTAACCGACCCACACGCCATTGTTTTGTACTGTCTAAAACGGCAAACGTGCGACGGAAAGTGAGAGCGGTGCCTGTTGATAGGAAGTTATTGAATTCTAGTCTATCGGATAGTATTGTTTTTAAATTTGAAAAGTTTTATAAAAACATAAAAAATGTGCACGTTAAGATAAAAAGTGTCCCTTATACACGACATGTCAGTCAAACATTCTTGTTTTCGTCGTTGTTTATTACAGTGTTAAATTATTTACTGGCATTTTACATGTACAGCATTTTAATTTCAAGATTTTCCGAAGAACAAGCAAAACGCATATTTTCCAAAATACAAGTAAATATCTTCCAATAACGAATAAACATCAAAATGAAAAACTACTTATTAGAGACATTAAACAGGAAGTATAACACACTACTTTTGCAAGGAAAGAGATGATATTCTGAAGTTAGAAAAAAAGAGAACAAATTGACCACACACGCACGCAAGCGCGCACATATACACACCAATTGATGTTTCACAAGCTGGAAGACATAACAGTATAATTTAACTCGTTGTAAAACTGAATAGGATTCCTTGACGTTTATTCTCACGCTCTAAGTAAAGTTGGAGAGATTTGTAATGAAGACATCACAGAGTTATGTAGAATATGGACCCCTCTCTGTGTTTGTTGTGTCGGGCATGAGTGTGTCCAACCCCAACAACAAATAGGTAATTCTAGTTACGACGAAAAGTCATATAACGGACCTTGCTGTCTGGACGACAGTCACCGCCGGAAGGTTACGAACGCTTTTTCGTCAGTTCCCGGATGCCAAAAGCAAAGCGAGCGCCAGACGTTATTACAGCGAGACTTTGACGAGAACAGCAGGAAGCATCATGAAGTGGCGCCGGCTCGCGAACGAGGATTCGTTTATTTTTGCCTTAGGTGAGAAATACCATTCATGGAGATTTTGACAGTTTTGCAGCGATGGGTATGTTGAATGGGGGCAGTGTGTGACATTTCACTACCCTGGTATTTACCTGTTAAGGAGGCAACATGCTGCCGACCCGACACCTAGGTGAGCGTCGTGTTTGATATTGCAGTAAGAAACACTGGTGCTATGTGTGATGATTGTCCCTATCAGAATTATTAACTAGCAAGTGATTCAAACAACTAGTTAATTAACACAAACATGGTATTAAACAGATCATCAGATTGGCTCAAACATTGAAGCATTGCATGATCACCTATTGTGGTCTCTTATAAACGTGTACATGCTTCAGTGTGGTTTGTTAATTGATATCCTATTATGTTATTGGTTCTCAGAGTGGAAGGTGTTGCCAAATGTAAAGGGAAATTTTAGTGTGATTAATATGTATCTAATTATAGCTGTTTTACACCGAGGAAAATGTCCTAAGAACATCGAGCATTGTACATCTCATTCCCGGTTTATCATGCTTCCTTTCTGTCTTATTTGAAATGTTATTTTGTATTTAACTCCAAGTGTGCCTGCTTTTCACCAAAACACAAGACATCGTATATATTTTCCAATAGGTTTTTTCTATAAAGAAAATTGAGATTACTCTACCATTGAGATGAAATGCTTATCACATGGAGGATATTCAATGCGATATGTTTTTCTCTCCAAAATGCCCCCCACTAGATAGACATTTTGGAGAAAAAACGTATCGCATTGAATACCAAAACTGAATCTCAATCTTGTTATGTTCTTGCATACCAAATTGGTTGATTCTGACCATTTTAGGGCCGTTAGAGCAGGGAAACTTTTCAACCAACGATAATTTATTAACTTCGTTAATATGCGTAAATATGCACGCATCACCTTGGCCTTCGAACTTAACCTGTAGTGAGTTCTTATTCATGTACTTTCATACCAAATTTTGGTTGAAGTCTGACCATTGTTAGAGCAGTTAGAGCACGGAAACCGATTAACCAATGAAAATTCAGTGACCTCATTAATATGCGTAAATATGCACGCTTCGCATTGGCCTTCAAATGTAGCCTGAAACTTGTCAGTTTATATACTTGCATATCAAATTTGGTTGAAGTCTGACCATTGTTAGAGCAGTTAGAGCACGGAAACCGATTAACCATTGAAAATTCAGTAACCTCATTAATATGCATAAATATGCACGCATCGCATTGGTCTGAGTATTATCATTTCGTACTTGCATAACAAGACACTTGTCGAAATCGGACAATTTCTAGAGCAGTTAAAGCACAGACACCAAAGTGTGATAGATGCATGAACAGACGGACGGACACACCTAAGTTAATATTTCCCCGTTTTCTTTGAAAAGCGGGGGACAAATATGAAGAACAGCACATATCTCGTCCTGAGACTGTTTATATACATGTATGCTGTTTTGCGGCACGCAAGATGTTGATATGTATGAACGAGGAAGTGGACATGTAAGCGCACATGATTTCAGTTATGAGTTTAAAATCTGACCCTAAATTCAAGAGCACGCAAACATAAATAGATTCAATACGCAAAACACAACGTTATAAGAGAACGAAGACTATCAGGCTGAAAGATGACAGTAAATGAAAATGAAACATAATGATAACTGCACTCTGGGTCGATTAACAAGTCGGTCAATATATTGAGGTTTAATTCTTTACCTCTCTATCGATTGTTTCCAAGCTTCGCACTTTCGTTTCAGATGCCAAGAACAGACTCTCTACCAATTTGCAGCATTATCCGCCATACCATTTAGATGTTGCATATGTAACCCACGCTAAAACATCCCTGATATAGTAAAACCGCCTCTTTCAAATATTTCAAATGTGTTTAAATAGGAAATAGTACACAAGATGTTGTAAAGAGGTTAATTGACCAATACATTGGTACAGAGTACAATTCTACCAGTGCAACATCAAATGCAAGTTCGATAGTTAAAGATAAGACTTCTATCGTGAACCATTACAGACGGTGTTATAAACTTACCTTTATAATATTTCATTAAACGTATCCTGAAAGAAAAGTGTCATGATTGTCGTATTGATGCTACATGCCTGTTTAAATCTTAACACACTTTACAAAAAGTAAGTAAGCCAAATTAAATCCAAACCACCAACATCTTGTACAGATGGCACAAGCAACTATCAGTGAAAATTCTACTTTCACCAGTATTTATTCAGTTTGGAGGGAAGCAATTTTGTGTATTTACCTCCAATTCTTTTGACATTGTAAATACCTTAATAGCGACATCATACAGATGATTATAAGCCAGACAAATGGCTATTTTTCATTCTAGTGATTGTTCAATATTTGTTGCTTTCGATCATCATACTAGATAGGGTGAATTAGCCGCCGTAGTAACTGCGTTAAATCCACTCAGACCCCTACTTACCTGTGATTGTGGCCTAATATACACTGACATCTTAAAGAACGCACCAATTTGGATTGTAATTCACCGTTTGTCCTAGTCCTCAAATTGTCGCATTAAGTCATCAACTGTTACAATATTAACGACATGTTATTATGGGTTGTATTTTACCATGGTTTAAGCATACCTTGTTTTACTTTTGAATAGGAAACGAAAAATAACATATAACTCGTGTCTGATATAATTATGCATACATATAATTGACTTGCAACACTGATTATTCTTTTTAAAAAAAAAAAACAATAAAAACAAACACCAAAGCAAACTAAAAAAGAACCCAAAAAAGCCAACTTCATTATCTGAATTTCTATCACGACACAAAACCTGTCTCTAAGGGGTTTCTTTACTGGAGAGAATTTTAATCGCGTTAAAAGGGTTAAAGGGCTATCTTTCTTTGTTTTGTTTTTATGTCAGCATATCTTCGAACTTCAGTGCTAACGGGTACCCAGTTGTGTGATATGTACATGCTTAGTATATCGGGGAGGTGACCAGTCTTACATCTCTGCAACAGAAACGTATAATGTAGTTTTTTGTCCGCAGTACATTTTTGATATGTTTCGTTGTTTCAAGTGATATTTGTCTCTTTTTTAGAATCATTACCTACATCAAATATATGTGATGATCAATAGTTTTGGTTGGTCTTAAATACATTGCGAGTTTCAGCGTCACAGTCATTAGCGGAACTATTGTTATATCACCATGTAATGTGTTTTCCTTTGACATCTTATAAAAAAAACTTAAGCAGAACGCCACCTACAGTGCGTTCCGGTGCTTCTAATGGGATTGAAATGACTTTGCAAGATATGGAAAAATGTAATGAAACATATTTTACTTTTCTTTGATCTTTTTGTTTTATTCTTCATCATTCAAAGCATAACTTGATAAAACACTATACCCCTCATACACATCAGCTTTATGACAACAACTTTTGAAATGTACAAAGAAAACAATTTACTTTCTCTTCTGTTCTTAGTTAATTGTGCGAAGGGAAAAGCGGCATGACAATTGAATATTTCCAACATTTGCAAGGAGGTAATCGGAAGTAACAGCGACATGCTTGTTTAAATTTGGGAATTCAGCACGTGTACCGGAAATAAGCTCGCTAAAACAAGATGGCGATAGAATGGTGCATGACTGATTTAGATTTTCCTCCTCCAGTTCTGAAGAATGAAACACTTGCGGCCAAATAACAACATCTCCAGCTAATATCGATGAAAAGTACTGTCACATTAATTCGCCATTTCATTTTTGCATTGTGATAAGAGCTAATTTAAACGTAATACAACAATACTCTGAAAGCCACTAGAACCAAATTAGTTCTATTACATCTGCTCGTCATGCTGAGTGGAGCATTGTAATAACGCGGAATCTAGAGGAAGGCGCGCGACCCCTCGTTTTTGACACGCTCATGTTTGCGCCTCTGGCCAGAGAAGAGTTCACTAAGATGTTCTGTTATACAGCGACAGTGCTTTTCTGCAGGAGAACTCGGCGTTGGTTCTTAAACTGTTTTTAAAAGCAAGTTATTTGATGCTTTTCTTTTTTTCTTATCAATTGACATTGAAATTTCCATGGTTCGCAGATGCCTTAAGCCGCCGTGCATTAAAATTACTCGCGTTAGCATTCTAATCACAATGTGGGGTTCTACGGTCATTATGTTTTGTCAAATTAAACACCAGGGCAATTTGTCGAGGATAATTTTGTGTTATTAGTTAACATTACATTAATAACTCTAAATTAATACTATCGAGAACATTTCATGTCAATATTATGATATCGCCTATCAAATAGATTCTTAATCATTCAAATACATTAAAATCATATTAACAAAGAAATTGCTACACATCGAATACGATTTGTCTATTTCTTTTTTCTTCATTTCTTCCGGTTCTGTCTATCTATCTCGATAAAACAAGAAACATTCGCTTCATTCTCAATCCAGCGTTGGAACAAATATTCATATCTGAAATTAAAACAAAAACTATAAAAGTTTGACCGATGGTCAACTGAACAAATGCATATATATTGACAGGACAACAGCTAAAACAATCGTTGAACACTATGATGATATTTGTTGTTGTTGTTGTTGTTGTTGTTGTTGTTGTTGTTGTTGTTGTTGTTGTTGTTGTTGTTGTTGTTGTTGTT
>JAUMGZ010178992.1:0-14194 GCA_032359645.1 Pododesmus macrochisma | reverse complement strand
ACTGACTTACTTACTTACAATAAAAAGAGCCGAAATGTCCAAAAGACAAGTACACAAATTTCGAATACAATTAGATAAGATAACAATATCCTCTACGGTCTATGACAAAGAGTGAGGCCTCATTAAACGGTTTGACAACACCGCATAATTTCGTGCTGGGTGACCGTCCTAAGTAGGTCCGCATTGATTACTAGTCTTGATGATTGTTGTGACGTCTCTTTAATTAATTACATTCCGGTGCTTCATTGTTTGACGAAAGTTTTGTAAATGCTTCAATAACCTGAATTGACTAAAATTAAAACAATGGGTAGCACATTTGCAACAGGACAGGCTAACTCTCGCCAACATATGTTTTCGCTTCTATATTTTACTTCATCTGGAAAAATGTTAAAGTTGGATATTTCCCATACTTCTAAATTACGGATTATTCTAATGAAAACTAAGTGGGATGCATCCTTGAGGAACGGGGGTTCCAAATGATAAAATAATGAGATTCGACCCTCAAAGGTTGACGCCATAATCACTAGGTGAATTCAAAGAGGAATTGTTACCATGCTTTAATATCCTCTTCTAATAACTATGCCATGTAAAGCTTAATATGTATGCATATGAAGTCACATTCAACCATGAAAACCAGGCTTGCCCAACAAACCGCTAATCTATGGTCATAAACTGATTATGCATTCTGAGGTAAAAGTCCGATTTGATAACAAATATGATAACATTTCAAGTGTATGTCTTCTGATCTAAAAGCTCTGAACCAATTTCAACCAAACCTTAGTTGAATGTTATCTTTGAAGGAGAAGATTCGGCTTAGTTCAATTATGGGAATGGCGCCTATAGAGCTCCATTAAAGATCAATAACGGGTAAAGGTCTTTTTCCACTATGTCGGTAAAAATAATTGTGTTGTGTTGGACAAAATTTTAAACAATTTTTACTAATGTTATTGGGTTGGAATATCCCATCCATCAGGCTTTCGTACCTCCCCCATTTAGACCCCAATATTTGTTTATCAATGTCTTTCTATTTTATATGCATCCTTTAATGTTCATCCGTTGATTGTAGGTTGAGTCGTAGCAAGTTCTGGCATCTTAGATGAGGTGATTTCACAAAGTAGGATCTCAATTATATATGGGTCTCCAGCAACATTTCACGGCGATCTTAACTTGTGTTTGTTTGCTGATATAAAATCATGTGTATCCGTTCTTAATATTTGTTTGAAATGTATTTCTAGTTGTAACAATTGTATGCATATATGCTTTAATCACGTTATATTAAAAGCGTGCTGCTTAAAACTTTAAGAAAAATGTGAACTGTAATGTGCATGTAGTTTCCTTTTAATGTTTCTAAATCTACCCCTCGTATGTTGATGGTATAATCTAATTATCATGCTATTCCAGTATCGAATTAAACTTAATGTACAGAATACACAATTCACTTTAGTGCTTAAAATGTCTAGTGTTATTCTCCGTGCAATGGACTGATAACACCATAATTCACTGATGGTTTCCAGGAGTACACTATAACCCTATGCAGGGCTGTAATGAAATCTCACAAGATACAATTACACTCGTGCAACGTGATTGATTTCTTCTAATTTATGAATTTAAGGGTACACATTTGAAGTGAATCCTGTGTCTTTTGACTAGAAGGTGTGATCAATACAACTGGTAATTCAATTGCAATAATAATTGTGTAAACTTTAATTGCAATGTTTTGGTAGATTCTTTTTGCGAAAGTATATTCAATCCTGAAAGTTATTTTTGTTTCATTAACATAACAAAGTCATGTTATCGTATTTTGAAATACTTTGTACGAATAAGAATATTTTAATTGTTTTGTGTTCATAGTAATTACGTGAGCATAATGGCCATGGGGGTAAAATTATGTTTGTCTACAGAATGATATCATATAGTAAATAACTATAAACAAATACAATCAATGGCCAGTTTAGAACTGCATCATCTTCATACAGTGACTTTAACAAATAGTACATATGAAGGGAATGGTGAATAACTATAAACAAATACAATCAATGGCCAATTAAGAACTGCATCATCTTCATACAGTGACTTTAACTAATAGTACACAGGGAGGGAGTGGAGAATAACTGTGATCAAATACAATCAATAGCCAGTTAAGAACTTCATCATCATATTATTACATAAACAAAACGTACGCAGGGATTAAACATTGGGTGGTAAACATTAACAATGATTAAATATAATCAATAGCGAAGCTGCAATTAGCGTAAATATTGGACGACATTTAAACACTTAGGGACATTTCCGCCATCATGACTCCAAGCAAAGTTTACTAGTTGGCACGTGATATGAAGCATGTTGTTGTCCTTACTATCGTATTGTTCAATATTAAAATAGAAATCACTCATATACTTAAAAAAAAATTGTACATGCACATATATCAGTCTTTAACGTCTTAACTTCGAATTATTATCTAGTTTAATAATATAACATTGAGCACATGCAAGTCACATATAATATTTTTTTTCTGAAATTGCGATGATCAAAGACATTCATATGTAATTAAGGGATTTTTTTATTCTTTATATTTAAATAAATATCATCTTCGTAGCTAGCTAGGCCTTGAGTCTGGTACGAGGTTCTCCCATACAGAGTATTGGTTCTTTCCTCTTATATATATATAGATCTATATAATATATTATATTTATTGGTGGGTCGTTTTCAGTGTGCACCTTTGTATTATTAGTATACTATATCACATTATATACATTCATTCAAACAGTTTTTATCATGAAATCTCTTTCTGAGTAAAACAAAAAACTTCCTGCTACTTACAAGTTGACACAGTTCGTTCCTTTATGTATGAATGTACATCTTGTCGCAAAATCAAACAAATATGTTATTCAATGAAAAGCATTATGCATTTCATCTTGAAACGCAAATCCGCATTTTATATGATGATTAGTACAAAACAAATATCAAATGCAAGCTAAATGTGTTCCTCCTCTGTCGAATGCCCATTTGACTAATGATAGCGGTTGATTCTTGATGAGATTGTGTGGCAAAGTAGTGTGCTAAAGTCTTACTTTCTTATTTCCTTTATATTATAATTCAGTAAATACAGCTTGTCAATTAGAGCGCCTGAATATTTATCAGCAAACATAGAATAAAAATACTTTACATCACCCTTTACAGCTGTAATTGTAGAAGTGAGGTGCTTCGAAATACGTTTACATATACATGTACTAGTGATTGCAATAAAACTGGATGTTAAGAATATATGTGCAAATTTGGGGGCCAGTATATTGTAGGAACATCGTGTTTCTGAATATTTACTTATAAAATGGCATTGTCATCATTATGCTTAGTTCTTAAATAGTAACTTTTAATTTGGGTAGACAAATACGCGTTTGTAGTAGTAGAATTTAGCTGGGCTCTGTCGGAATTCCGGTAGTCTCGTAAAATTTGATCGCAAATATATTGTTTATAATCCAAATCGCTTTTCAAGAGGTATGCACTACAAGAGTTCTATATCATTATTTGCTATTTTCACTGACAAAAAGCATGGACAGTGATATCTTTAAATCAACATTTCAACATTGCATGTGGTATAGGAATAACTACAAGAGTTCTATATCATTATTTGCTATTTTCACTGGCAAAAAGCATGGACAGTGATATCTTTAAATCTACATTTCAACATTACATGTGGTATAGTAATAACTACATATCTTGCTACTGTCCAAATGTAATATATGGAACCAGAGGTCGAGTGTTTGTGAATTTTACTGAGCCCTGATATGTATGCTATGTGTCAGGTAGCGTTGTTTGCCGCGTCTTTAACAAACTGAGCAGAATTTTTAAATTTTTCATTTTTCATTTTCAAGAATATGATTGAGGCACACTGTAAAAGGATTCCAACACAAATGGAACGTAAATGCGAAAACTCGGTAATATTTTGTTCATTGTATGATTATTCAAGACCTTTTATATAAACTACTGGCAAAGTGTTTGCATCAAGTGGCCTCTTTCCTCTATAAATATTACAACATAGAGATACATATATAGAGGTGTATAGACATAAACTATAGTTACAGTTAAGGCATGCATATACAATATAAATATGCATGTAGGTGTGTTTTTACCCAGTGTTTACAGTCCAACTCAAACAACCCAGGCATTCATTTACTGACATATATTATTTGACTATAATTATCGCTTGGCTTCAATAATATTCTTACCGTTAGGCTTTTTATTTTCCTCTGTGTACTTATGAATTAGAATATATACTTTATATTCTATTTGCATGCGAGTAAAATAAGATATCGCCTTAATAGTTTTGTAACTATCATATAAGTGTTATTTGTTTGGGAATGCTTTCAGGGTTAACGTTCAATCACAGTCATCACACATAAAACGATGTCGTTAAAATAGTTGTGCCCATAGTGTTGAAAACACGACAGTCAATAAGCAGTTTCACAGAATAGCAAGCACCTGGCTATCTTGTGGTTTATGTTAATAAATTGCTTCAGATTTTTTCATCAATCGTTCAATTTTTGACAAATCACCAAACGTGCCTGTGTACAATTGTCAAAACAATTGCTAAATGACAAAATTAGACAAGACCAAATGGGTACATTATGAAAAAGGATGTTATCAGATTACAAATTTGAAACGTGAGTTAACATTTTCTGAAACTTGATGTTGCAAAGTAAAAGTTCGTTCGGGCCATCGTATGCTAATGTACTTCGAGGCATGATAACGTAGTTGTGTTAACACGTTGAACACACCCTGAAATGTTTATAGATTAAATGTCAAATGTCGCTTTAGTTGAAATATGTTAATCAACTGCTTCCATTAAGAACATAATACACCTGCCTCATTCAACACAACAATCAAATATTAATGACTGACAATTAATATCTATACATCAAATCAAACAATAAGCTCAACCCTAATGCTTCTAAACTCAGTTTGAGGCAGACAGTGATCAATGTTATTAATAATAAGATAACCTCTGAGTATGTCCACGAGTTGGATCAACATCCTCGGAACCACACTCGTTCTCAGATAAAGGGTATAAAATAAAATGCGTAAATGGTTATTACACACAAACACTTTCGCCTATGTCAACTTACTAACGCGGTCTTGAATTTTAATAAAATAATCTCACATGCAACTTATATTTGGTTTAAAAATAACACACGAAAGAAAGTTTTTAACGGAGAAACATACAGTGCGACATTCGACTAAACTCACTGCACGAGAGTATGGAGCGAAAGAAAGGATAAAGTGCGAGAACAGTAAGATTATATACTGAAAGGTCACACAAGGTATAACGTCATATTGAAATGTCATTTTCCTTGGAAATTCGGACGTAAAAGCACAACATCCCTTCAATCCAAACAACTTTAAATACAAATTTAAATATCTGGACGGAATTAAAATGTCGATTTGGTTCATCGATCTGTAAAATCACGGGGTTTTGGTTTACCAAAAAGTAGAAGAGAAACGAGCAGGAAATATCTCCACTCAGTTACATTTGGGTAATGAAAAATACAGACTACAGTATGTCAAAACGTTATGCGAAAGTGTACCTTTAATTATTTGAATCCAAAATCAAGAACTCGGGTGACAAAACCATGCCTATTGTGCAGATATTACGTTTAGCAGAGTAGTATATATCAGTATTAGATAAAATATATATAAAACAAAATTAGGTTTCCTTTAAGATACCATCAAAATATGGCAAAGGTGATGTGCTTTTATATTATAAAAGACAGTAATAATCAATCTTATGTTTGACATAGCGTATGATTTTTATTAATTTTTATTCTGCAAACACCCCTACACTGTAGAATGAGTGACAAGTTGACATTTTCATTAATTTCTGCAGTTAGTTAATGAAGGTAATTACTAACGGTCAGTAAATAGCCCTAGGCAGATTGGCGATAGATACTGAAGTGAAATCAGGATATTCCCGCGGTTCAGCGGACGTAATGCATTCCTTAAAATTCACAGCAGATTAAACCAAAATCACGAATGCTGTGTTGTGATTGGACACTAGTTTCTATGTCCGCGTGCAGTTTTACAAGACGGCGATATTTGTCCATGGTAAATCTAGAGAGTGACTCGAGTGAATAGTTTAACCACACATGAAGTTGGTGTATACTTCCGATTATAGATAATATCCCCGATGACACCAGAGGCGTATATAGTTCTTATATGCCTCTGATGACACGCATTTCTGTATAAAGATTTCCAAATAAACATTATATGCAGAGTTTATATTTCATAATAATAACTTTTATTTAGATGGCACATAATAGTTTACAAACGGTTGCAGTGTCATATCTACGGAGTAAGGAACTGAAAGTAACATACGTCGTTTTTAAAGTTACTTACACACTAACGAATAGTAAATTTTGCTTGGTTTTTAATTTATTTTCAAAGTGATTATTTTTTAAAGCATGACAAATTAGTAACTTTTCGTTAATTAAACCTGAAGCTCATGTATCTTCACCAAGTTACCAAATTTCAAAAATAACCAAAATTTGTAATTCGGGTCAAATATTGCTCGGGACAGATATTTAGACAGTGTTGTTGTTTTTGGTTTATGTTAAGGGGCCATTTCATCAAGGATTGTTTTTTTTTTTACAATCGGTCCGATCTGGACCAGATTGTCCCCGATGAATCATTTTTTTTGATCGCCCCGATCGTCGTCCTGAATCGCCTCCAATCTACCTGCGGGGTGATCGGGCACTTACGGGCACTTACAGGGCACATGTCGGTCGTCCGAGGATCTGATGAGGGTCGGGTGCTTAAACACCACCGACACTACGCACGACACTCGGTAGAGAGCGGCAGAGGCTATACGAAAGCTCCAGAGGGCGTGCGAGACAAGGGGATCTTCGGGGGACCCTCGGACAACAAAGACGACCGCGGGCCGACCGTTCTTGATCGGCTACTGTTTTCAACATGTTTAAATACAGTAGCCGATCACTTTTTCGGTACCCGACCATCGGAGGACTGAGGCGATCGCGCCAGATCTTCCCCGAAGGTCCGAGAGCACTGCAAGCAGTCCATCCGTGTCGAACGATCGCAGAGGAGCGAGGGAAGTCAGGCGTTTGAGGTCCTCGATGCGGCAGCGTGCCGTCTCGTGCGGTCTATAACACTCCCCGTAACAAAACGGCGAGTCATCTTCCCGTACGCCTTCTGGCCGCCGCCACACCGACCAAAATTCATCTCCTTGTGTTGAATGACAATAGACAAGACGGCGGCGTCGAGACCGCGCTCGAGAACGCAAAGAAAACAACTCTTAGCGGCTCGTGTGTCGATGAAGAGCGCAGCCAGCTGCGTGAATTAATGTGAATTGCAGGACACATCGATATCTTGAACGCACATTGCGGCTTCGGTTCATTCTCGGAGCCACGCCTGTCAAGGTATAGGGTAGCGCTCGACAGTGCTCGCAGGTTCCCGACTATTTTCGCAAAAATGCGGCCGATCGACAAAAAAAGGATCGCGTACTATCGGGACCAAAACAATCCTTGGTGAAATGGCCGCTAATCCAGAACACAGAATAGGTTTATCCGAAGGGACTATATATAAAACAATAAATTTCACTCATCACCCCATAACAAAAACAAACATTCAGCTGTAGGTGGCCCTATACATTTCAGCTCTCTGTCCTTTTTCTCTTCCCTTTTTCTCTTCCCTATCACTCCATACTGTTTTTTTTCTTGCCTCCTATCCTTATATCCTTTCTTTTAAAATTTTAAAGAAAACCTAGTGACATGGTAAAAGTAAATGACAATTTTTCATGTTTACTTACATTTATATAAACAATATAGGATTCAAAAGAATGTGTATTGATATCTGCTATTAAAGTGCTATATTTTAATATTAAATGGATTGAATTTAAGTAATGAATTTTTTTTCAATATCAATATGAAAGATACTTGTCATGTGACTTAAGTTAATGAAAGATTCTTGTCATGTGACCAGTTAAAGAAAGATACTTGTCATGTGATTGTAGTTTAAGAAAGATACTTGTCATGTGACTGTAGTTAAGGAAAGATACTTGTCATGTGATTGTAGATTAAGAAAGATACTTGTCATGTGGCTGTAGCTAGAGGAGTATACTTGTCATGTGACTAGTTATGTTGTCATGTGGTTGTAGTTGAAGGTTTATATAGTGTCATGTGACTGTAGTTAGAGGAGTATACGGTGTCATGTGACTGTAGTTAGAGGAGTATACGGTGTCATGTGACTGTAGATAAAGGTGTATACTTGTTATGTGACTAGTTATGGTGTCATGTGGTTGTAGTTGAAGGTTTATATTGTGTCATGTGACTGTAGTTAGAGGAGTATACGGTGTCATGTGACTGTAGTTAGAGGTGTATACTTTTTTGTGACTAGTTATGTTGTCATGTGGTTGTAGTTGATGGTTCATATTGTGTCATGTGACTGTAGTTAGAGGTGTATACTTGAATTTAATCAATACTGCAAATTCCATTTCGTTAATCAATGATTATGCAGATTAACGTTAAAATTGACGACCAAGCCTTAGGTGTTCGCCGACTGTAAATATTTGCAGAATTAATTAAATTTACTCTCCAATTTCTAGTAAACAGATTTCCTCACTTTCATTAACCTACCTTATAATTCATGCAAAAGTGATTACCGAAAATGAAATATTATCTGTAATTGAATGTTAAATACCTCGCCGAGCACAAATTTAAAGTGCCAGGATTTATGATAAATCTAGCAAACAAGTCCGGAAGGCGGACCGGACCGATCATCAGTTAATTATCATGAGCGTGAAGCTGACATAATCAAAGCTGACCGTCCTGTTCCGGATTAATAATGCGATCAATATGATGCTTTAGGCACTAACAACGCCTATTTGTATCCTCCATGCGTCGTTTGCGAGGATCGGAATTGATGCGTTTAGAATACCCATTGAGCTCTCTAGTTGCGGGGAAGGATATAATCGGCAAATCAAATAACTACATTCTGCAGAGTTAACACACACATACTTCATTTAACGTCAATTTCGTGAATATCATTGAAAATGCTCTTGAAGCTGACCACAATGTATCTTAAAAATGGTATGTAACCTAAATAAGAAAGTGTCTAATATAACGGCGTACATTGTTGTCTTAACGAGATGACTATGTTTTATTTACGAGATAATTACTAAAATTTATGCATAACGAGATATTATGCTAAACGAATTCGAGAATTAAGTTATACGCACATGTGATATACGAACAAGACATTATGTTGATTGATATACTATGAACGCGATACATGTAATTAAGTTTTGCGAGATACTATGTTATATAAACAAACATAAGCTGAACGAACGGGATATTTAATTACGTTTAACTCATGAGATACGTTATTACATGTATTCTGAACGAGGTACTATGTTGAACGAACGCAATATATGTAGTTAAGAAGACAATATGTTCAACGATCGCAATACAAAAGACCATCGCAAGACAATGCTTACCAAATTCAGTTGGCATTCATAAAGCCTATGAATGCCAATGCAACCGCGTCACTTAATACTTACGTTTAGCTTCTCACTAGGAAATATAGTGCGTGGAAAAATAGAATAAAAAACAATTTTGGTGGTACATTGGGATGATAAATGATATACTTATAACATATCTGTGTAATCTTACTATAGTAATAAAAGACATTTTTCGGGTGTGATATACAAGTGGTTGTATTGCAGTAGTGCAATACAGAAACAGTGACTACTTTTGACGATGTCAGCTTCATGGTGTCTTTTCCATGAACTGGGATCGGTATAAACTACTGATACACAAGAAGTTGTGTAACAAAAAGTTGGTAATGCTGGTTGAAAAGGAAAAGAAACAAATGTAGATGGTATGTAATAAATACAAAATGACACATGTGTAGTTATGCGTGTATCCGACTACATGGACAGCACAAAATTGTTTGCGCGCAATAATGCATATACCACGAGACCGTGAAGCTGTTCGTATAGGCGATATATGTGTCGTTCAAATACTAAATTAACACACTAAAATGTATTGCGGATGATCTGCTTGCACCAGAAAACGTTCACCTGGTTTCGATTTTAGCTTCTGATAGAATTTTCGTAAAGTTTTCTTTTTGCCTTAAAATGTTTTAGTCGAGTTGTGTCTCATTTTTCTTACAAAGTTTACCTATGCCTAGGGCTTATGCAACGAGAACATCTCAAATATCTTCATGAAACTAAGGGCGAATTTGTTGCAAATAAACTAGTTAAGGTTTTGGTTTATGGTTTCAAACTAGTTTTCAAACCGGTTCTTTAACTCAACCCAGTTTACTCTTAGGAAACAAATGAATAGTTTTTATTTACAAAATGACGTCTAAGGAAGAAAAACTTGTAAGAGCCAATATTTAACCAATTTAGACACTTTTGATGATACTGAAAATATAGGCCTAGTTACAACTTGATAACATAAAACACTTTCAGTGGAAGCTTTGATTCCCCTCAACGTAAGAAAATCGCCTTTATTCTTCAGAGTATAGAGATGAAGATTTTTCGTAAACGATTAAGGATGAATAAGTAAACGTTTGCTTCTCTGTTAAGCAATAGCTAGACTGCAGCCATATTCCTATAAAACACCACAAAATTGTCATGAAAACTATATAATTAGATCCTATACAGTATACATTGTAATATGAGAAAATGTACTCCACAATTATTGCTACAGATGCTTATGATTGTGGTAACCGCCATCTTGCTCTGTGCACTAAACCTTCTCAACCACAAGGCGAGGTGGTTTGATTGGTTTAGCAAACCGGTTTTAGTTTACCAGCATCAAAGCAAAAAACCGGTTTTAGTTTAAACCTAGTTTTAAACCATTTTGTCGAACAAATGGAAAGTATACTAAACTGGTTCGAAACTAAAACTAGTTTGTGGAACACAAATTCGCCCTAATTGTAATATAGACACGTGTTATTGCATTATAATTCAAGCATGCGAGTGCACTTTTCAGTAATCAACCGAGTCAATACATAACCAAACACGTAAGTATATTGACATGTTTTGTAGAAAATCATTCCATTTTAAAAACAACCACTACACCATGTTTGTGCCTTGTACATAACAATTTACTAAATAATATATAATCAACTGTTTTTTGCCAAAATGACTCTTGCGTCTATATTATTCTTGTTTAATTGTTAGGACAGAATGAAGGGCCTATGACTGTTGCTTGACATTTTATTTCACAAATAACGACATTTAATGACCAAATATACATGTGATATTCAAATAATGACAAAAAAATTGTTTTTTGTCACAACCCATTGCTGAACATTTATCACAGCCCCATGTCGAACATCAACCCTGCGACGTAAATATGTGATTAAATCGTTCCTGGTGATAGTTTATATGCAAGTTACAACGACATTCGATGGAAATTGTCGAGTTAAACTATGGGAAAGGACACTGTGGCCTTGATCTGGCCCTAAATGACAGACAATCTCGGGAATCCTGCATTGACAATCATATAAGATGGTGTTTTTGCCAATGTCCACGAATGTTTAGCAAACCAGAGAAAAACCTTGGTTAATATGGTGATATACGTAAGTCACTTGGATACTCTCACAAACCGTACACACCAGCTTTTATTTCTATCTTCATTTTGTCTACTTGATAAACCCACTTTTACTCACCTCACCGTCGTCTCTCGTGCTTTATTTTCACTACCCCTGGCCGAACCGAGCAGAGAAAGAACGCAAATTGAGTTGTCCAATCACCGTAAGAAGAAATCGTTTAGTCCGCACCTCAAAAATGAAGTTTGCCTCCGCTGCGTATTTTTAACTAATTGCTGTAACGAAATTAGGTGTAATTCATTCAATCCGGTGACGTAGAATCGCTTTTAACTCTATATACTCGTATCTGTGACCGAGTAATGATCGCACATGGCCTTGACACCGAAGAAGATGATCGTGTCTAAAGGCTGCATTTCACCAAGGATTGTTTTTCCAATCGGTCCGATCTGAACCAGATTGTCCCCGATGAATCAATTTTTTGATCGGCCCGATTGTCGTCCTGCATTGCCTCCAATTGTCCCCGCACGGAGGTCGGCTACCTGCGGGGGTGATCGGGCACTTAAGGGGCACATGCGGGTCGGTCGTCCGAGGAGGTGTTTACACTCTGCCGACACTGCGCACGACCCTCGGTAGAGAACGGAAGAGGCTATACGAAAGCTCCAGAGGGCGGGCTAGACCAGGGGACCCTCGGACGACCAAGACGAACACGAGCCGACGGTTTTTGATCAGCTACTGTTTTTCAACATGTTTAAAAACAGTAGCCGATCACTTTTTCGGTACCCGACCGTCGGAGGATTGAGGCGATTGTGCCAGATCGTCCCCCTAAGGTATAGGGTAGTGCTCGCAGGTTCCCGACTATTTTCGCAAAAATGCGGCCGATCGACCAAAAAAAGGATCGCGTACCATCGGGACCAAAACAATCCTTGGTGAAATGGCCGCTTAACTGGGTGTTGACTCTGTTGGATATTCCTGTTGCTCTTTGTTCGACATTTTTTTGTGATAAAGCACAGACCAATTTATTGGGGAAGATAAATTCGTACGGTATAGTGTCTTTTGCTGATGTTCATTGAGCGAAGTATCGTGTCAATGTGTCTGCGGCGTGATATTTCAGAGAGACGGCACTATGAAGTCGCCATCAGCGCGCACGGTCACAAGCACAGTCTCGAAAAAAACAAGTCTTCTATATAGGTTACAATATATTAATCACAGTTCTACAGACAGGTCATTGATACCAATTCTACAGATAAGATATTAGTCACAGCTATACATTTACGGTATTAATTGTAAATACAGTTCCACAGATAGAGCCCAAAGAAATAAGGACATTATGCATATTGTGACTAAACTATCAATTTACTTTTGCACACTACACCATCATTACGATGCCTGTTTCAGTATTGAACGGAACGATAAGAATCAAGCGTTTGTATTAATTACAAATACTCACAATACAGGTGTGCAATGTTTCCCATTTAGAAGATCTCTATCTTTAGTTTGACGGTTTGTACGCTTTGAAAAGCAATGCCAGGCATTAGCGGAAGATTCGTGGGTTGAAATCGGAGGATCTTTATGTCAATAAAAGTTTGATTAGTACAAAAAGTTGTCGCCTTATTTAAACAGGTCTTGTTGACACTGCCCACGCTTGAGTGGACAATTCCATTCTCTATTGTCATCTCGTCTGAGATTCCTGTGCAGTGTCTGTATGTAAAGTTAAACTAGCGACAAACTGGAGTACACTTGAATCCCCTGGGAGTGCCTTGTTCGCATATGTCATTATGACAAATTAGTTATGAGTTATTCATCCACACATGTGATTCAGAGCGACTTTTTTGTACACCTATTGCTTTAATTAAAACGAACAATACCACGTATACGGCAGAGTGTGACAATTTATTATCATAAAAGGATACAAAAGTTAGCTTTGATAAGTCTTTTTCCTTATGACATCGCAATTTAAGTATGAAGTGTCGATACTGAGTATTCATACAAACTTCTACGAAATTCTAATTAAAATTAGTTTCGCGGACAAATGAAGTATTTCTAAGTATATTACTTGTGCTCCGCTGACAGAGTATCGGTATTGTATTAGACGGAAGCTAGGATTAAAGCGCGCAGGTAACGTTGAGGAGGGCTATGCTTAAGCGTCTCTCTGATCTGATCGAATTTTGAAGATGCATCAGGTCTGATTATATGTGTTCTTATGTAGATATTGATAACGCGTTTATAGAAAGATTGAGATAATCTCTAGTATCAATAGATATAATTAAAATCACAAGGGTCGGTTAGCTTGTTAATGGGACAAATTGAACTCATAATTAATAGAACTAACTTCCCTGATGCTCTAAAATATACTTCTAAGACACAAAAAGCCGTTAATTGACATATACACGAGTTTATCCGTAATATTGAGGTAAATGTTTTATACAATAACATTGACATAAGGTTATACGACCTGAGACAATCTCACTCTATCCAGAGTTGATCCACTCAGACTCTCCAAACATATGTTGTTGTTGCTGCTGTTGTTGTTGTTGTTGTCGTCGTCGTCGTCGAAGAAGAAGAAGAAGAAGAAGAAGAAGAAGAAGAAGAAGAAGAAGAAGAAGAAGAAGAAGAAGAAGAAGAAGAA
>JAUMGZ010178981.1:0-14196 GCA_032359645.1 Pododesmus macrochisma | reverse complement strand
ACCAACCTACGGCAAGTCACTGGCAACTTTCTCACACTAGCACGCCCCGGACGGGGATCAAACTAGGAGGTGAAAGGCTCAAGTCGGCAACTTTAACCACCAGGCCACTGCGGCCCCTAACAACAACGGGCGACGGATGGGAAAAGTCCAGATGGACTAAATCAGTAACAAAATCTGTGACAAATGTTTTAATCCATTACTTTAATGAATGAAGCATTTAAATTTCAATTTAAAATTCTGCCATATAAATAACGAAAAAATAAAATAGAATATAAATACTTCAGCAGTCAACATTTGATCTGTACGTGAAGGGAGATTATTCATTTAATATAGCATTGTATAATGTTATCTCCCCTATATCTAGATACAAAAAAACATCATTAATGTGCAAATTTTTAAAGTTATTTTAGAATAGTAATAGGAGTATATCTTAACGATAACTAGAAAGTTATACATTTTCTGAATACAAACATAAAATTATCAACACATCACGCAATAAGAAAATCGAGACATTATGACTTTATATATATTAACAACAACAATACTGAACCATACAAGGCTATTGTGACAAACACACAGAAACAAAAACATAGCAGTAGAAGTAATCCATCATTGGATCCACGTGTGCCTGGAAACACCAGTATCATATATACCAAGATGTTGTTTTGCTTACAAAGTCTGTCAATGCTCAATATACAAACATTGGACTAAATTTCACAACAATAGATGCTTTGCACAGATACCCTAAACTAGAAATTTAAAGGGCTACGTACTGGCAACAATTTACCTGTATGGAGGTTAACTGACTAGTGTTGACTATATAATCATAATAAATTTGGCCATATTCACACAGTCACAATTAATTCAAATACAAATAAAACAATTTTTCTTTAACATCATCCTAAAGTATGATATTTATTCTTTCCAAACATATAAGTTTCATAAAAGTATGTGAATTAATAAAGGATTTATCACAAATTTTCTACAACCTGTTTTTTGTACTTATAGAATGATTTAAACTATTTAGCTCATCGTCCAACATGGCGGACTGTGGCATCACATGCAACCCCTCTATTGTTCCAAACTCTCCAACTATGATTCTTAAAGTAGATTTTACAGGTACACAACAAGAAATGGCTGAAGAATAAAATAATATCATGTTTCATCACAAACCAACTGACAATACAGAAGCACTAATTAATGAATAACAAAGTTTATGAAATATAACATAAATGCAACAAACTTGTGTTGCCAACTAGTTGATTGACAAATATATTTTGGTTGTATATCAGAAACCTATTACAATCAATTTTAGTTGTTCAATACAGTACCAATGTTGCATTCTGATTAAATTTACCTCATCTGGAGGCTAAGGATTTTTGAAGTTCTTGAATACAATTTAAAAACACTTTTACCTTAAAGATATCCATGTTTTGAAGTGATGAACAAATTCTACAATTTTGTGACGTCACAATATGTTGTCTTGACTACAAAATACAGTTTTGTTAAAAATTCCTTTTTAATCTCTCGTGTGACATACATGTACATTAATTTATATATATTTTCTTACATGAGCCTACATTTCTAATGAGATTAATAAAATAAGTCTAATATTCTCATTTTGGTGACCCTATAGCAACTTGAAATGAAACTGGGGGAAGCATTCATTTATTTCAAATGTAATGAAATATTTTTATCACAAGCTTCTAAAGGACTACTTTGAAGAAGCCACAAGCTTCTAAAGGACTACTTTGAAGAAGCCACAAGCTTCTAAAGGACTACTTTAAAGCAGCTTTGTTTAATTAGATGCTTTTCTCAATTGTGTATAAAGCTATAATTTAACACAAGTGAAGTCAGATCTCACAAATTATACAGTTTTGAAGGAAATTACAATGGGATGTCCTGCCAAACAAAACATCACCATTCAATGAAACTTATAAAGGGGGCATTTCTTTAGGTCAAATTAAACATGTTACATACCAATGAATCATTACATATATGAAATACGAATATACAATTTCACTGAATGATATATGGTAGTAATGTGATAACTACTCTTCATCTCTATCAAAGGACATATTCAAACCTACACATTGGATACATGTACATGTTAAATTGGCTCTGAAACAATTCTAAAAGTATATTTGACTGTAATATCCTTAATATGGATCTAGAATCCAGATAAAATATATACTATTCGTAAGTCATTTTTGTTATTTTATTCGTAATCATATTGGTAGAAAAAAAAATATGGGGTTAAAATTTTCTGATTTGATTGGGGTCTCTCAAATTCAAGATATGAAGATTGTGAAATTTCACTGCAATTTGTCAGTTTTTCGCAACCTCCTTGAAATGTGAATCACAGATTACAGCTCTCTTTGGAGATGCACATATATATGTATGTAGCTATTTAAAGTGGGATATTATTAATGAACAGACAATAAGTATTAAAAGCATAAAAGCATTCACTTTATAGTATTTACTTAAATGTTCAAAGAAAATATTCCATAATCTCTAAGCAAAAACTAGCAAAATCTGAAATGCTAAGTGTAAATTACTTATAAGCTTATAAACAAAGTTTAAAAGTTTAGAAAATTTAAACTTTATTTATTTGCATCGATTGAAGAACAAGTTATTACAGCTTATGCCAAAACCTTCCTCGTTAGCACAAATGGTAGCATGAGTAGACATTTTAGTGTGAGAAGAAATCAGACATCCCAGATTTAGAAGAAACCAACGTGTTCAGGTTGGCAATCCTATACCATCCCACATACCACACTGTGTATCAACACATGACCCATTGGTGAGAAGCAAGCATCTTAAACAAAAGTTCTCACTTAAGTTTTTAACTTTAAAGTTATTCAATAGTTTAAAGACCTGATTTGAATAATAAGGTCATAATTTGAATAATAAGGTCATAATTTGAATATTAAGGTCATAACTTAAATCTATAAGGTCATGATTTGAGAAAAATCAAATCTGTGAAATGCATCTTATAAAAATCATGATTATATAAAAAGCAACTATTTAAAATAGTTCCATCTGTACAACATAGACATATCACGCACAAGACTTCATATCTCAGTATCTCACAGTATATAGTTTTTACACAAAGGGAGATAATGCAGTTGTTCATAACAGTGTTATACATATTCTCTCCCCTTAAACAGCTTCCTGTGTGATCATTTTGGTAACCTTCTAAGCTCATGGGTGACCCATACAGCAAAACTTAAGAGCACAAGTGACCCAGACTGGTGAGTGGCAGCTAGATGTGTTGGAACATATGTCAGAAGTGTTGTAATCCCTAATGTAACCTGAATAAGAATATAAAAGAATATAAATCAGTTAATATTGTTAAGGATGAATATAGAAATGTGAGTAGTACGCATCCTTAACAGACATTATAATCATAAGTCAATACAAATCAGAGTTTTCAGCTCTCAGTAGACATCTTTTTAAGTTGGAGGAAGAATGGAGGCAATTTATGTTTAGTTCTTTTTGAGATGGCTACACAATTTTAAGATTTGACAGAAGATGGATTTTAAAATTATCCTTGAATAATAGATAATTCAAACAGAATCAGTTATTAGAAAACTTATTTCATATTTTATTTACAAAAAATAACAAAAAATGTTAAAAACTTTAAGCAAGTTTCTGGAAAGGGAGGCATTATGCTATGAAACATACTATTTCTAAGACAAAAGCATCGCAAATTGTACTGTAACTAATACGCCTGCCAGAAAATTGAAGCAGAGTTTGAGTCAAGATAGAAGGAAAAAATTCAAACTGCTTATTTTGAAACTATTCTTTTACATTGGACACATGTATTTTGTTCCATGTCTTTGTGGATCTTATCTAAAATTGAAATTAATGCAAGGAGTAATTGTGGAAAAATTCATCAATATTTGTTTCAGAAGTATACCTAAAAATCAATGTACTTAACAATATATTTTATCTATCATAAAAAAATCTTTGTAAGGATATCAATTTTTAACAACACCAAACTTTATTCTCACACCCTTTGTTTGCACAGAGAAATAATTCATACCTGGATTAGAGCCATCCCAAATAAGGCATTCACTGCCAGTCGGGTTCTCTTGGGTAGTGGAGCTTTACGACACATCCACCAAAAGCCAGCAATCAGTAACGCAGTACTCTCACCCTGAAACAACATTGTGTTATTAACCAGATAATAAAAGATGAGAGAGGGCCCAAGTATCAAGGATTTCATTTTATTTGTATTTCAATACAATATCAACGTCGTTGAAAGTTCTATCATTGTAAATAGAGTGACACAGCCACTTCTACACATTAAATTTTTTTATTACAAATTTACGTACCAAATGTCGATGATTAAACTGTACGGTGGTAGGGTTTTCAAATATATTCTTCCATTTTGGAACATGTGCCAAAAGGTCAGAAGGAATCCACTTGTCAGCCATTTTTGGCCAAGTATTGTAAGTTAAACCAGCATCAAGACCTGCCACAAATGCTCCTGTAAAAGCATCATTCAAATAAATACAAATTCTTTTAAGTACATATAATAATTAAAGTTCTAAAGATTTAGTTTTCAATCAAATGAAAGTGGTATTACTCAAGTGTTACATTTGGTGTTTTTTTAGAACCAACCATTCTTCTCTATATTCACTGTGACAAAATGTAAACACAACAGATATTTCAGTGCAAAATGGAAATAAAATGACACATTTTAATCAAGAGCAAGATAATAGCACATTTATTTACAGTTCATTGTGGTGAACAGTCTATATAATCACCTCTCATCCTGGCTTAAGTAAGCTGTAATTAATCATCACCAAAATCCTCATTTTTTCATTGTTGTCTCATTATGCAAAAAAAGTATGGAAAATTTTCTATATGTCCTGAAAAATCACTGAAATTATTTATAGATTTCAAGGTGTTTACAGAATTGTTAAATAGTTGACCTGATATTGCAGTAAAGAACACAGCTGCCTTGGTACCATGCGCCATCCATCTTATTCTTATCATCTCCTTTGTGAACTGGATATTCTGGAAAAGACCATTTAAACACGAAATTATCAAAAGATGACCGACTTTATGCTGAACATCAAGGTGGTTCTTGAACAAAAGCCAGAATTACAAAGTTTTAACTAATCTCCTGACCGTTTCGCTATAGCAACTGTCAAATATAGAGGGATTGCATGTGATGTCACTGGTTCGCCATGTTGAAAGCTTAATTGCGTTAGCAATATTATAGTGGAAAAGCAGGTTGTAGAAACTCTGTGATAAATCCATTATTCCTACACAGAGTTTTGTAAAATTAATATATTTGGAATGAATAAAAATCATGCTTTACAGTGATGTTAAGAAAAAAGTATTTTATTTGTATTTGAATCTGTAGCAACTGTGTGAATATGGCAACATTTAGTAAGATTATATAGTCAACACTTGTCAGTTGCCCTCCATAGAGGTAAATTTTGGCAAATAGCCCTTTAAATCGACAGTTTAGGGTTGCCATGTGTAGCCTCTAATACTACCAAATATATAAAGCAACCCTTTAAGTCATCCTTGAAAAATAATATGATAATCTCACTCACGATAATCTCACACATGATAATCTCACACACAATTATCTCAATCATGAAAGGCATGGCCTATACATGGTAACAGTGACTGTTTGTAATATATATTAATTCAACAGTATATACACTTATTCAATTCAAGTCATAACACTCCATCATACTCATTACCTCATGTCTGGGTAACAGGTGGTTAAGTCCCTGGTACAAGAACAAAGTGTATAATATGAACGCGGAACCTAGATGTGCGGCTAGTCTGTACTGACTGACGCGGGGAATGTCCGTTTCTTTCGGTTGATCCTTCAAACCACTTTTTACCATATACCAACCCAGGAAACCCTACATAAAATAGAAATACATATCAAAGAACTATATTGCATACAAACACATCACCTATTGTTAAGATTGTAATGATATTTATGAAAGTGGAATCTTTGATATCATGTTTAAATCCGATAGTAGCCAAAATTAACTAACCAACTTTAAACTCAAATTTTAGTTTCATGAACATAATAAGAAAAGACTTAGTTTAGGCCCAATTAAATTGACTATTTCTCAAATCTTCAAAGAAGATGTTCACATTTTTATAATACCTTATAGTTCAACATTTTGCACATTTTCTTTTAAAATATTCGAAATTTTATCTGAAGCAATAGTTTCTGAAAATTGGAGATTACCTGAAATCCTATTAAACATGCGTATCCAAGAAGCCTTGGCTTCAACGGTTTGGATATCCATCCTTTGGCAAGGAACACTCCTGCCGGAATGAGGAAAGCCAGACCGACAAGCCGTCCCCACATCCTATGTCCATACTCCATATAATATATGAACTTAAAGTCTGACACTGTCATCTCCTTATGTTTATTGACGCTGAAATATGTAAAGTGAAAGTAGAGCTCATGTTTGTGCAATAGGTTTTATGTATTACAGGGTTCTAAACATCTCTTTTTGACAAAATTACCAATGATTGAAAATTCCAGAATAATTGATATAGGAATTTTACGTTAAATTATGACATTATTATAAATCCTGTCTAAAATGCTTCTCGTGCAAGAAAAAAAAGTTAGGTGGGTGGTAGGTTTCCTCAAAATGAGGCTCGCAACTTCCATATGAATAAGTATTCATTATTCATTTGCAAAGTGTTGTCAAACATCTGGGTCACATGATGATACAACAGTCACTGAAAATCAAAATACTGGTTTCATTCAATTACCAGCGTACGTGTTCTTGTCCCATTTTCATTAAAATGTTCTTAAATACAATAAACACTTTTGATTGATTTTACAAAATTTCTAATATAACCTTTTTCAAATTACAGTACTCAGCAAAAACTTCAAAAGAGATTCCACTTTAGAATTGATGACTCTGTGAGTATAGACTTAAAGACAAGCCACTATGGGCAGTATACTTAGTTTTTTTCCCACACTTAATTTCCCCGAAAAAAAAGGATAAGAGAAATGATCGTTTGGGAGCTCCAGCTTCATTTGTCTAAGTGAATTTTTCTATAAACAGCCGAACACATGAGAATTTCAAATTGAACTGGCTTCCATCTTTGTTATTGTGGGAACGTACAATGACTATGTGCTTATCAAAGCGACTCAGTAACATACTATTTATACTCGGGAAACTCCTTGTAGCGTTCAAACTCAGCAATCCATTCTTCTTGTGTTCTTGGTGGTTTCATATCCTTCAGAAGGCGCCAGTCCACCATGGACAACCCTGACTCTGTTAATCTACAACAAAATAGTCAAACCTGTCTATAAAAGCCAAACAAGAGACCAGAAAATAGTGGTCTTTATATGGAGGTGGTCTTTATATACAGATAAAAATAAGCGCAATTAGACTTCAAGGGACCTGATTTTAGTGGTCATTGCATACAGATGGTCTCTTTATAGAGGTGGTCGCTAAAGCAGGTTACACTGTATTACAAACATGTTAAACATTGAAACAATGATTCTGCTTATTAAGATTATCAGTGTAATAAAAACACAACTGAACTTGAATGTCCTACTTTCCAAACAACTTCTGATTATATTATATAATTTAAACTTCTGTTTATATAATGTAAACTGTTCATTATTTTCTATTTAGTTCATACTTCCTGTAATACATGTATTATAAACAAACTCTTTATTCTTCAGCAAAATTATTTTTTCACACAGATTCTATTTTAAATTACGCTTCTTTTTCTGAATTATCTGCAATGTGTTCTTCTCCAAAAAATTTGTTTGCTTCTGAACAGATCTTTCTTGTTTGAAATTTGTTCTGACGTGATCAAATTGAGTATATTTGTTGCTACAAAATGTTGTTGATTTAAAACACCTCTGAAAACAGAAATTTTAAGTATCAACATCATTTAATGTTTTATAAATAACTTGTTCTTCCTTTGAGATTATATTTTAACTGAACATACACCGATCCGTTTATTTGTATGTTTAAATTTCAATTTGAAAACAATCATTTAAGTCTAAAATTATATATCATTCAAATTATCTCCCTTTGATTAAGCAGAAAACTTGTATTATACCTATTGAAACAGGTAATTATATAGATAAAATGTGAAAAAGCAAGAAATAGTTTGATTTACAAGGGGTTCAAGAAACATTCTGTCAATCATATACTGACAAAATTTATTTTTCATATCTTTGTTGGTTTGTTTATTGGGGTTAAGCGCGGGGGTTTCACATCCCTTTATTTCATGTTTAGGTCATATTGAGACAACGTCTGCTTGTGATAGTGCACACTTATGGTGACTTTATAGTGCTGTCTCACTGAAATATCACACTGCAGACACATCAACATGATACTTAATTCATTTGGTCACATTATCCTCACACCGAGCCTACCTAGTAATGCTGAGCGTTGAACATGGAGCAAGAAATTACTTAATTTTAAATCTTAGGTTTTGACGTGACTTTGATTACCAGCACGAAGCGTATGCTATAACCACTGGGCCACCACACTGGTGAATTATATATTATAATTGGTTTGAGCTAAAGTTATACCTGGTTACTCCCCCTAGTATAACAGCACCAAATACAGTCCCAGCACAGCCCATCAACCACCAGCCTACAATCTTCTGTGCCCGTGCTGGAATCTCTGCACCATTCTTAGTTGCAGCTTGTGTTGCCGACTGTCGTAACATCACACAGCGAACACCAGGGGACAATAACTGTGTCAAGCAAAAAGAACACATTGTTTAGTCAGGTAAAAAATAAAGGTATACATTTTGGTTAAAAAATATATATATATCTAATTATAACTAGGGATTTATCTAGGTTTTAGGGGAAAGTGCCCTTTCGGTAAAAAGGGGAATTTTTTTCCCTAATAGGGGAAAAATACATAAACGAACTGTCTCGATGTTCGTTTATGATATGTATGTGTACTAGCTATTATTTCTTAGATTAAAAAGACAGTACAGTATAACATGTTGACGATATTCTTAAGAGTTTTATTTTCACAACTTCATGAAAACTGCTAACAGTTTGTTGAACTTTTTTTAGATCTGACAGTCTTGATACTTCCATGCCAATATCGACTAGGAAAAATGACATGGGTACACTATAAACTGGATGACATGGTGGATTTACAAGTCAATTCTCCTTGTCTTCATATTTTTTAAGATGTCCCCCATGTTATAAAGTTCATAATCACTTCACTCTTCTCTACATATTCTCATAAGACTATCAAGGTGGGTTTGGTTGAGTCTATTCCTTAAACTGATTGGCAAACATTGCATCTAAAGTACGATTTCCTTTTGCATCTTTCTCTCTTATTTTTTTCGTAAAAACCCTCCTTGTGTGACAAGATGTCTGGTTGATTTTTACTTTCTGTTTATTCCGGATGTGATGTTATGCATGCGTACGTGGGTCACTTCTGCGACAGCAATGATGGAATACATGTTTCATGAACTCCAGGAAATAAACAAGAACGATCTATGATTTTAATTAGTGCTCAAGAATAGTTCAGTATTTATGAGGAAAAGAATACAACACATTTATAATCAAAATTTTGAAGTGAAAGGGGAATTTTAGGGGAAAATAGGGGAATTTTGGTACCTTTTTTAAACGGCAGCAAAATAAAGCTTGATTAATCCCTGATAACCATGACAGTCCTGAACTAAAAATGCAGCAAGGTTTAATTCTTATAAGGGCTACTCATATATAAATACACATTCATAATTTTTTTTAAAATGAATTTGACCTTCCTGCGCCCACCTTGATAACCAAATATTAGTTATGCTTAGATCTGTGTATGGAGCACATGTGGTGTGAATTCTGTTAATATTTACCGTATGCAGATGATTTACATGATCTACATATGTTGTGCGCACAAGTACAGGTTATGCAGGCTAAACTTGACACAAAGTGCACCTCTAGTTCACCACACTTAAGCCACAGGTAAACTTGGTGTTCACCTCTAGTGCACTAGACATTTAATAGGTGATATGACAGGTAAACCGCTGTGTGTCACCTGTGTAGATACTACAGGTGCAGTTGAAGTTTAAATAGGTAGACCCCACAGGATATGTAGGCAACCGTGTCTGGTTTTTACCTGTGGATACAGATGTGATTAAGTATATACAAATACAGGTAAATTTTAGATATTACCTGTCTTAGTTCTGATAGCATAGTGACAAGTGGATTTAAAATTCAATTGATTTAATAAATATCAACATAAATTAATATCACCATTGATGAAAATATGAACAATACCCATCCTAATTCCTACATATAAATTTTTTATTATCAATTTGAAAAAAATAAAGTAAGGTTTTTGAAATAAATGTTATAAAATTTAATTGCTTTACATGTTGCCTGAATAACCATTGTCATTAAACAAAAGATGAGCCATAACCCTATCAATATACCTTTATATATAAAATACATTCTTCAATCATTTGAAATTTGAAGAAAAAAACAAACATTTGTCTTAATTGTTATTCATATAAATGAAGGTCATTCCCTTAATTATTATGTAAAGGATATGATAGTGACAATTTTATATTTTTCAAAGTTGTTTTGCATTTGGAGTTGAAAGTCAGTCCCATAAAGGCCATATTTGTAAAGAGATGTATAAGTCATTCATTGAACTTGGTGAATACCTTGTAAAGTTAATAGCGTGCTACCACTCCCGATAGAATTATCTCCCATGAGTTTTATCTACTTTCACTTTAAAATCATTCTGTTGCATTCACTATTTGGAAGCTGTTTACTTTTTTCATGAAATGACCATGTAAGAAAAAGTTGTTCTGAACAGCGAGGAAACGTCATTTCAACGAGGCAAACTACAGCAAAAGTTAAACGTTTGTCTGATTTTAAAATAGCAAGACTCAGACCGGCATAGAATTTCGGAAAAAGGAAATAATCTGGGGAGTTGATCAAGCTGTTGATTTTCAACACTTGGTGGCACTAACTGTTTAATGATTTAGATTTGAATAACTTCGACGTACAGGGACAACATGGGGAATGGTATGAATAAGGTAACTTCTGGTTTTTATTATCATTCACGATCATATGCGACACTGTCCTTAGCCTGCCTTCTGCACTTTTATTAGCTTTGCTTCCGTGGGGCAAGTCAGATTTTAAAAGCCACCGAAGAGCTTCCACAGAAGCTACACTTTTATTACTCCATACATACAAATGTATGTTATTAGTCGGCCTCAGTGGTGAAGTGGTTAGCACGCAGGATTTCTAATCTCTCGATGCTAGAGGTTGTTGGTTCGCAGAGCAGCCCGGGCACTTCCACGTATGTAATTGAGCAATACAATTAACCAGCAGCTCATATCAATATAATACGTCAGATGGGGACTAAAAATGGCGGTCCCGTGTCTCTCAGGCACGTAAAAGAACTCATCGTATAAGAGCCATAAGTGCTAATGCGATGACTGGTTGAAGCAGAATGCTTATGAAACAAGTAAACAGTAAGATTATTCTATTTTATTTTATTCTATTCTTGTTATGGTCAATTAAAGCCCAACTGACACTGAGTCTGCTACCAGGTTACAACCTAGTTTCGACCAAAACATGTTCAAATCGCCAGCAATTTTAAAAACAGTGTGCGACTGTACGCATAGGTCATGGGTTGATTGCCAAAGCAAAATCATGCAGTTGCAGCAAAGTTTTGGTCATGTTCAAAACTTCTGACCCGCAATTCCAAATTGTTAGTGCATGGTCACAGACAGGTCTTTAATACCACTAGTTTTGCGTTGATGTCACCAGTCGTGCATGATCGTGGGTCAAGAAGTCATAGGATTTGTTGTGCTACTAGTCCTGCCACCTGTCGTACGACCTTACAATCAGAAGTGCGATCAGCCATGACCTTTGGTTGAAACTTGGTTGCTGCAGTGAGGCCCAATGTGACTGGGGCTTAAAAACAATTGCAAAAGGAGATCGTAGTAAACATGGCTGATTGGTTGTGCCTCAGTCAAATTGTAACCAATTGTACAATCCATTGTGAATGAGGCTTTAATGCAACACTATAGCAAATATGTTAACCTTTAATTACTGTGAAATACTTCTTCAACTTGTCACCAGCGCTGTGGCTCAGAGGTTGAGGTTTCGCTTAGTGCTTGTAGTCTGGTGTTAAAATCCCACTCGGAGGTTTGAATCCTGGCCACATAAACATTAGACTTTAAAATCAGGCATTCTTCTCACATCCTACTCATTTCTCAGCATTTCTGGGTAGGAGAAGGACAGATTGGCTCTGCGTCAAGATAATGTGACCAAGTGAAGTATCGTGTCAAATTGTGTCTGTGCACGTGGCGTGATATTTCAGTAAGACAGCATTATAAACTTGCCATTAGTGTGCACTGTTACAAGCAGACAATGTCTCGATATGACCTATACATGTGTTAAAGGGACATAAAACCCAAACAAAACAAAACAAACAAACATCAATGACAAATGGTATCAAAAAGGGGATATTTGACATAACATTTAAAATCGTCCAACCAAATACCATATCAAATTATAGTGCTATTCCAACCAAATAGACATTGAGACCCAATTTGACTTTTGTTTTAATAGTTTTTTGGCACATGTTTAGAACAAATTATGTCTTATTTCAGATTCTGCCTGGCATTTATGTAGGAAATTTCCGTGATGCTAAAGATCGGGATCAGCTGGACAAGCACGAAATCACGCATATTTTAGCAATCCATGACCACGCTAAGAAGATACATGAAGTAAGGCTCAGCCAGATTGTTTTTTCAGGTTTGACAGTAGCAAATCTGATTGATAGGTGGGCAGAGTCTAGTGTGTTTGGTCGATTAAGGTACGGTTAAACTTCCTGGCCTTCTTTGATTGGCTGATGGATAAACAATTAAATGAAAAAATAAAGTTTATTCATTTGTGGTTTGGAAAAATCATGTTTGTTTATGCTTCTCTTGATTTTAGTATTTTTCCAAATTTTATTTTTGGTTGTGACCGGCTGGTTTTGTACTCGTTAAGCAGGGGTATTGGTGATTGAATGCCCATCTCTTTTTTTCCATACACGCTGCCCCTACATCTGAGGTGGAATAACTGATCGCCTAGGAACAATGATTATTTGGAGGTATGAATTGATATCAAAATCTCAACGGAAAGTTCCTCTACGGAATGAAACATTACAATAAATAATATAGCGATTGATTTGCTACTGTCATCCCTATTTAGTCATGTTTTATTCTTGCCTGAACTGACTAAACAACATATTAACTAGATCAGTGCAATGTGACCATGTCAAGTCAGTCTGAAAGAAGTTGTTTTGGAATTTATTGTGGTTCTGTTTTTAAATATTTTTGATATGGTATCAATTTATTTGATGTGGTTATCGGATATCCAATGGGGTATCCAGTATTTAGGCTTAGAAAGTGTAAGAGATAATTAGAAAATTGGGGTCTAGAGAACACATTGAGTACCCCACTAGATTCAGGTTGAAGTCCCTTGAAGCTCTAGTATTAAATGCATTTTTTGTTTAAATTCACATAAAGTTTGAAATTTTTAGGAGGTAGGGGCTGCGTGTCAAGTGGGGCCCCCCTCCACCATTTCTGCTAGTGTTATCTTTGGTTTGTCACAAATTGTGAATGTGTTTTGTTTTGTGGATCCTATTCTGTATTTCCTTGTCAGTGTTACAGTATAAACTTTAAAGCTAATTAGCAAATTTTTATTTTATTTAGGCAATTTGTGTTTATAATTTGTTATTCCCTTATATTAATTTTAATCATAAGAGCCTTTTGTCTCCTAGTTTGATTCCCTTCCGGGGCGTGCTAGTATGAGAAAGTTGCCAGTGACTTGCCGTAGGTCGGTGGTTTACTCCATGTATGTACTCTGGTTTCCTCCACCAGTAAAACTGGCACGTCCGTACATGACCTTAGCTGTTGATCGGAAAATAAGCCCTTAATACAAACAAATTATGTTAATATTATGCACCTTAATAATTGTAAGTATATTTAGACCACCTTTAAAAACCTATTGAAATTCATCAAGGATACAATCATAGTCTTACACCCCTTGATTTTGATAGTGGACTAGACCATAGTGTGCAATTTATCGTTTTGGAAGAGTCTTAATGTGACTTCAGGACTCAATGGGTAAATTTAGTTTATATGAAGCTTTTACTGTTTTTCAGGATAAGGAATATTTGTGTATAGTTGCCA
>JAUMGZ010178970.1:0-14196 GCA_032359645.1 Pododesmus macrochisma | reverse complement strand
ACGGACGACGACGGACGACGGACAGGATTTGTATGAGAAAAGTCCACTTTGGACCTTTGGTCCAGATGGACTAAAAATATATATAATCCAAGAAAGACAGGCGGACTGACTGATTGACTCACTAACAATTAATAAAGTGTGTTGCCGAAATACATAAGCTGAAATGTATATCAGTCAAGAACACACATTTAGAATACAGGCAAGTATAAGGCCAATTAATGCCCGGTAGAAACTCAAACTATGACGTAAGGAATTCAAAGTATGACGTAGGGATAATGTGATTTGAATCGAAGATGGCCACTGATCGGTCTGTTTTTCCAGTTTGGGTTACTATGTGTAATAAGGATTTGCAAACTAAACCTGAGAAATTTTGTTGCTTTAGAAATTTTTTCTCATTATTAATTGTGCATCCTTACTTTGAGGACATCCTGCAATGACCCCCGTTACGATTAGCATTTGGTGTAAGTAAGTCAGTCAGTCTTTCTGCGCGTCTCTCTTTGATTATATTATAATACAATTCAATATAGTATGTAGAAAGCGGTTATGATTTTTTTTTCACTCCTTGTTGCACTTTTTTGCTGATATTCTATCATGGTAATGTTGCTGTGTCTATTCCTTTCCAGTTAACGGTTTTTCTCGTTTGTTCTTTCGTCACTATATAAGTGACATATTCTTTGGTGACATACGCTTCTATTTAACTGTGGAAGGAGTTGATATACATTGGAATGGCACGGACGCATCGAAGCGGGTGACACATGTGTAGCAGTTAACACTTGTCATATCGCGAGCACCTGGTTTCGCTTATAGTTTTTTAAAAGAAGTTCGTGATGTTTCCCTTGTTAGATTATAAATGAATATTTGGTTATTTATGCGTCGCACGTTTTCTTATTGTTTGCCATGTCCGTGTACTTACGGCTTTTGAATATCGTCTTCGTTTTTCGTATTTACTACTTTCACAGCAAACCTTCCTTTTCAAGTTGTAAATGACAAAGCAAAATGAATCATTGATGCATAACAATTGATTGATATAGACTGTAGAAGCAAGAGAGAGAGAGAGAGATCGACATCTCGTTTAAAATGGAATGTATGCTGGAGGTCTTGTATATCGGGAATTAAACGAACTATCAAAGTTTTCAAAAATCCTTTGTTCTGATGGTTTTGTTCGTTTGTTTCATTCCTTAATCTTTCAGTGATTTTTAGCTATTTTTCTGTTTTGACATATCAACAGATGTTTGAATTAATGGTGTTATATGTATTTGTTACAGCCTTTTGAAAAGAGGCGATCAAATAGCAGTTGGCGGTAGCAAAGCAGGCATAGAATTTTTCCACCATGGCATATTTCTCGGTCACGAGAAAGGTGTTGCTGATTTTGGTGGAAATATAAAAACAAAAGACGGAAGCCTAAATATCGCTGATATTAATGAATTTACAGCAAAGGGAAGGCGTAGACTTATTCGTGTATGCTATGAGGTTGGACAATGCCTTCCACCAGAAATCGTTGTACAGAATGCTGAACGATTGATTGATGAGCCTTGGCGTTGGACAGTGTATCACACTATCTATAATAACTGTGAGCATTTTGCTACACTGTGTAAAACGGGAACTGCCATGTCAACACAAGTGATAGAAGTCATTCGCGAGAATCTTCGTAATCCTTCACTAATTATTTGTGGAGCTGCCTTAGCATGCTCTTCTAGTTCCATTAGTGGCAGGTCATGTGGTTCGTCGGTTACCCGTTCTCTTTGTTACTTGTCCTTATATTCTAACGTCAAGAAAACCCAGAAACGCAAAAAGCCAAAAATAAATGAACATCTTCAATGAGATAGACATTACCTGTTGGATATATAGTAATGCCAGAAAATTGCTAACACATATTGGAAGTCAGTCAACTTCCATTAACTTTCAATTATTAGTATCAAATATCGAGGTTAGATTATGAATGATTAATTTATGATTATTTCAATTGTATGCAAATGTTTGGATCCTTTTTGACATTGACCTTTGATTTCAATTAAGATCGATTGTGTTGCCGCACAATCACAGACGACACTCAGTCAGTGTCACTGCTGAACTATCTTTAATTAAGTATGTCTGGTTTAATGCGGTACATTGCAGTGTGGGTACATAGTGTAAAACTCTGTAACAATATAGAAACAATTAACAGTGAAATTCAAAAGGACGATAAAACAGTTAACAATGAAACCGAGTTCCTTTAAGTTTCGGGCTCCAATAGAATAAAATTTAAAGAAAAACATGTGTTGACTTTGTCAAATGAAATTACAGAACAATCGCAATTTATCAGCAGTGATATACTTAAAAAAACACTTACAATTGTATAGTCAGTAGATTATACAGGATAGCAGTGTTACTAGCATTATGATAATGACATGTATTGATCAGTCACAGCCCAGCGTGTAAACAGTGAAATATTGTGTGTATGTATCATATCTTTTTCTCTAATTTCCTTAATTCACAGACCCACCTTGAACACTTTACAATTTTGAATAGTCGGCGGGGATGTTATGAAAATGTAGATAACATCTTCGTTTATAAATAAGTGCGTATATATTCTAACATCTTCGTTTATAAATAAGTGCGTATATATTCTAACCTAATTCAACTCAACAAGCAGTCGATCTGACCCTCTCGAACAATATCATTAATCTACTAGTAGGGGTCTTGACATGACATTGCCTGTAACTTTATTGTAAATTTATGCCATTTATATGGTTTTGTATTCGCAAACCAACTAGCAATCAAAAGCGTTTTTAATTGTAACATCTTATTGACATTTCAAGGTCATTCTTGACCATCATTTTCTACGCTAGGGCAGTGAGCACGTTGTTCATTGACTATTTAAACAATGTTTACATTAAGTTTATATAATCTTTTTAACATTCGTGATTGGTGGTGTGAATAAAGACAGAATATTGGTATCATTTTATCTGAATTTTGAGAGTGAATTTTTGCATTCTTTCGGCCCTTTTCAAATATTTTGGATACCTTTGTACTTTTCTTGATTTTGACCTTTTCGCTTTGGAATTGTTTCCCTTAATTGGAACTTGCTATGTTAAACCCCAAAAGATTTAAATTTAGTGTGGAACTATGTGAAATGTACATGAATTATTTTATACTTTCTCCATTTATGTCTGTTCAATAAACTGTTAACTTGAAACCTGGAAGTACTCACTTCATTTATACCGCTTCAAAAATTCAGGATGTTGAAGAACATTACAAACGCTTACCATATCGCGAGCACCTGGTTTCGCTTCTAGTTTTTTAATAGAAGTGATGTTTCCATTTTTAGTTAATAAATGTATATTGTGTTCATTTTTCTGTGTGCATCCAACTTTTTCTTAATGTTTGCCAATGTCCATGGACTTACGGCCTAGAATATCGTCTTGGTTTTTTCGATTAACTATTTTATGATCTAAAAAGAAATATCCAATATTTCACTCTCAGATATATCAACTAGTATACTGCCCCAAGCGATTATGAATTCGATTTAAAATGTTAACTATTGTTTACAGTGGCCAAGCTAAAGTTATAGTGGAACCAAATCGACATCCTAGACAATATCCACACCTGTGGCCTTTTGAAGCTGGCATCGATATATACTCTATAGAGTTTGAACATCTCAGGTAAATATTGTTCTACTCAAATATCAGGAAACTATTATCGAATTTAATCTTTTCATAAAACTGCACGTATTTGTTTACAAATTTTAATTGCGTGATATAGATTTATTGAAAAAGAAAGCGACAGATATATATAAAGTTTCACACACTTAAAGAACTCGTACACATATCAATGCTATCAAATATCAAATATCATTGTTCTTTTTTTTTAATGTATATGAACTCAATATACGTTTGTATTAATATATGTATTACTAATACACAAGGACATGTACATGAAGAAATATCAAACGCACAGATACGACAGAACTCCTGCAAACATATCCTGCATGGCAACTTACCATTTAACCAAACCACACACATTCTTAAACAATTGTATATACTATCGAACTAGATGATATATATTTCAATATGTCTAATATTTGAATGAGTCGATGGACTGTCAACCGCTACCGGCATCCTAGTCTAGTAGTTTAGTACCTATAATTTCTGAACAGGAAATATGTGGATTTAAAGAATAAGATGAAAGAACTGTCACATATTATCACTTGTATTACAGTTGACAGTTAGAAAGTTAATCAATGTGAATAAATCAACATTACATAATTATATGAAACACTCACTAAATCAAAAGAAAACTTAAGGCAAGATTGTCTGGTTGAACAACCAACGATTGTCATCTACAGTACGTATAACCTATCAAATGATGGTGTGATATTTAGAAATATTACTTGCAAACACTCGTTCACCCAAACCAACAATATGTTTAAAGTATCATCGACCTTGATATTCTCTTTTAAAATGGTCAGTTTGCACATCGAAACGAAATTATCAAAAGTTATATATTTTTTTAACATATCATGGAATAATTTCTTCCGTTGAAAAGCACTTAAATAGTTTAGATAAAGGAGAAATATGAAAAATACATTATAATTCAATCTTACCTCAAAATATAGAAATCTTTATAAAAAGTAAAAAAGGAACAAGGGTGTGTATAATAAACTCTTAAACAATCTTAAGGATTTCTGTCCTACAGGAATGTTATTCTTGGAAAAGACAATTTAATATAACTGATAATGAATGGGAAGAAATATTTAGAAACCCCTTTATTGTTACCAAAAATACAAAATATCAATGGCTCCAATGCAGAATGAATCCCAACATATTAGGTACAAATTCTCCCTTAAGCAAAATTAATCCATTACTCAATTCTAGAAGAAGTCCAACAGTTATTACAGGGATAAGAACAGATTGTTGAAGATAAGATGCTAAATTTTTCTTATAACAAAGAAACTTTTATTTTTTATTAAAATAAAAATGAAAACATCACTAAATTTGGCGTCTTTAAATTTTTTTTTAAAAATATGCTTATTTTATTAAAAAAAAACAATAACTATAAAAAATTATAAATTAATCACTTTCACTGAGCAATGGCTATTGTGGCAAAGCATGTTTTACTCTTGATTAATCAAATGGGATAGATTTCATATAATCTTGACAGCTGGCAGAAAAACACAAAAAACAATTTTTTTATTTAGAAAATGTAGCTAAATTTCATATGTTTGCATATGTTATAGGACAAGGAACAATATATTTATATATTCTCATTCTGATACCAATGCACTCCTCTCTCTCTCTCTCTCTCTCTCTCTCATGCACACACACAAACTCAGCTATAAGGTGTATGGATCAGTGTGAGTATGTATTATATGTTAACATGTTAGGAAGTATTAATGATGATTAAAAGTGTGAGAACATGCTTTTAAGAATACATGTATTGTTTTAACTCTTGTACATGTATGAAGCTTGGGCATTATAAAAAGAGTTATCAAAAGTATTTTGTTGCAAGGAGACAGAGAAGTACACAGCGTTGAAAACCTATACGAACAGCTAAAATAAGAAATATGCAATTCTAACAGTCAGTGGAAATAACAGTCAGTGAAGACATTAACAAAAACATAAATAAATTGGACAAGTAAAGTTGTAAAATGCCTACTTTAATTCTACCGAATAATTATTACTGTCGTCGAGCAGAAACAAACAGATTGATATGTTGAAAAGCTGATTTCTGACGCAACGTTTCCCAATGCTTAAACCAATACTTTTGAATTTTACGTGATAAATTAGAAGAGCAAAATTATGAACATGGGTCATTAAAATGGATGTACAGCATTGTTCTCTCGTTTCATACCCGTTCAGGTCACCAATTCTTAGCATGTTCTGTGCATATCATTGATTTATTGTTTATTACAATGACAATCATACAAATGAGTTTGAATTTTGAGATGCTCTTTAATCAGTCATACACTTAATGTTTTCACAGCATTTGTTTTATGACATGACATGCATTGTATTTCAGGGAAAAACGGAAACGGTAATTCAAAAAAATGTTTTAACCATATTGTCTTATAGTAGGCAAATATTGTACCTGTCATCAAATGTCGTTATATAATTTCGTTTTGCTTTATACCGTTTAACTTTAGTATACAATCAAACTTTTGTTTATACAATCATCAATATGTATACAAGAAACACTTATTTATCATGGTGTATTCTTGATTCCAAGTAGATTTGTATGTATATTACACCAACTTTTAATCATATTTTTAGCTAATTTCCAAACAAATTTTCAGTTATTGAGTCATGGAATTTTATTTAATCACCCCTCATTTAATTTTTATTTAACATACTAAAAGTTATTGGGTTTATTTATCACACCCTCATTTCATTGACACCCTCTTCATGTTTTACAAAGACTCAGTTGTTGTATACAGAAATAGTTATACGGTGATTTAATGTAATGGTTTAAGGTATTAAGATTGCTGTGAATTAAGGGCCATGGGTAATTATATATAGATATTACTGATATTTTGAATATATTAAATGTACTTAATTTTTGTGTTGTGAAACTATAATTAAAATGCGAATCTACAGAATAATTATCAATTTGAACATATTTTCACAATGAAATTGCATCAATAAAAATATTATCTGAATTTCCTAGAACACGTACTTACAGTCAACCGTATCACCAAGCAACATAGTTTGCTTTTAAAAAAATAAATGAAGATAAAAAAGAGCAAATAAGGCTATGGGGCAAAACACGATTGACTTGGCCGCAATAAACTTTTATCCAAAAATACAGCACACTGATACAGGAAATGAATGAAAACCTTCTGAGATCAGTAGCCTAGGATTTTATTGCTATTCTTAAAAGGCCGTATAGAATTGTATGTAATTTTATTTGTATCGTTTGTTCTGAAAGAAAAAAGAAAAAAGAAAAAAGTTTTGTACGCCCGAGAGGTAACAATATCGACAAAACGAGCTGAAATCTACAATAAATGACAATCATCGCATACGATATAATACGAAATAATTCAATATCATGAACAAACTCATTAATAAAGATATTAATATCCGAAACGGTTTGCAAAATTTCAAAAGACGAATATTACTCACTTTCATAAAATTATGTTGTCTAAGTAAGTATTTATCTTTTAAAAGTCGTTTGTGTAGTTGTAATAGATAATGACATTTTGAGATAGTGTGTTGTTGTACGATAAATGGTTTAGTAGAATGAATAATTCACGTTTGTTGCCGTACTGTAATAATAATTATTTCAATAACTACACGTATATATGTATATCTATATAATAACACTTGTTTGGTAAGTCAAAGTTTGAGATTGTACAACTTGCTGAGTTTTTCAGTCAATAAACAAAGTGTTCTGTTCGATAAATTGATAATAATATGATATGATCATTACATGAATGTGTTGATATAGGTTTGCAATACTTGGGTAAATATTTGTATGCAAGACTTTTGTAATGCTTTAAATTTGTAACATGTTTTTGGAACTTTTTATTACACTGTACTGCGTTCACTTTGTATGAAGGAATAAAACAGAATGACACAGGTAAACGACAAATGATCATGTGCTCATTAGAGGGACACTTTACCATCTATAAAATAGCATGCACCAAAAAGAGAGACACTTCAATATCTATACGTTATTTTTACAACAAAGCTGATATGCATGGCGACCATGTATTATTATACTGTATTAAACATGTTCAATTGTTTTTTCGTCCTGAAGGGAAGCCAGACGAGCAGCAGTGTTGCGAAAATATGAAGATCCATCAGTTTGGGAAACAACGAAAGAAGACGTTATAATACGACGAACTGAAGGTTATGCTGCAGTTGAAAAATGGATGAAAGAGAAACACATCGATCTTTGTAGTGTTCAGAATGGTGAGGTCATAGGTGACATTGAATCTCTACTTAACTTGAATACGTACATGCAGACAGTGAAATGCACTGCAAATACAGATGTGTACATACTCGATACTAAGAACTTCGAAAGACTGATTGGTAAACGAAACACAACTACAATTGATGTAATGAGGGAAAAAGTAATGAGTAAAATGAAGACAAGAATGGACATGAAAAATGGTGAACTAGTTCCTTTGTTAAAGTACCTGCACTTCAAGCTCAACGAACAAACGTTACCACCAGCTAAAGAGCTGCCTCCTCTGAAGTCCTCAAAGTCGTTACCTGATAAGGAAACGCAGACTTTATATTTATTGCAAGCATTCAAGGACGGGAAAGCACCACTTGTTGACCCTAAGGTTCCCGGGGGTCTTTATTATAAAAATCTTATGAAGGAAAAGGCGATAAAACGAGAAAAAATTCGCAAAGAGGAAAACGCTTCTAGTCCCAAACCAGTAAAACGGCGTAATTCGAAACCGAAACGACAGGCTCGAAGCATAATGGCCATACGAGAATCTTTAAGGCAAATGATGGAGGCGGAGATAGTCGAATTTCAAAATGAAAGTTCGAAAAAGAAATTAAAATCAAAATTTGGTTCAATGTCTTCTATTGCACCGTCAAATTCTTCATCGCTTCCACCCGTTCAGGCAACACAAAAAGAACAAAAGAAAGCACAGCTACATAAAGTGTCGTTTGAACGCTCGCTACAAAACGAAAGTAGCGAGGAAAGTTTCCTTTCTCTGCTAACAAAGAGGGAACAACAGAAAAGCAGTGGAGAAACCACACCACGGACGCATATGACGTCAACGCCTTTAGGTCAAAGTTCAGACAGCGCATTAAAAGACATTCAAACTGTTGATAAAGCACAAAAACGCCAAGGTAAAGGTGTTCTAGTGACTGAGATGGGAAACCGAAAAGATATTGATTTACCAGCAATAACCGAAGAAAGAACACAAGAAGAAATTGTGTTGAAGGGTATGCCTGATAAAAACGCAAAGAAGTCATTTGTGAATTCACAGACTGAATATGCGAAGAAACTTAACGCGGAATCAAAAGGAGTCAAACTACCTCAGATTAACCAGGACAATAAAAAAAGAAGCGTTTCTCTTGATACAAGTCTAGAAAGTGCTAGAAATGACAACGTGACTAGTCTACCATCAATTGACAATAAACAATCGCAACAAACACAAAACGAAAGTTCACAGTCAGGTTCTAAGTGGGGTACAGCAATGAAATTTGTGAACGACAGCGTACATCAGTCGTTAACTCAAAAACTCATTGATTCAACGATAGATAGTGATCAAGACAATTCATTCCATGACGAGAGTTTGAAACTTCTTGAAAACCGACTTGATTCTTTCCACTTGAAATATGGAGGAAAGGCAAAGAGATTGCCGAAATTAGCAAGGTTTTCAATGGATGTAAGTATTTTGGTTAATTTAGACTGACACATAATTCGTAATGCGAATCGGCAGGCCACTCTTGTAAATAGTCTTATTCACTAATGCACAACCTACTTTCAACATTACAAACTAAAATAATTGTAGATATCAAGTCTCGCGTTGCTAATACGTGACCAAGTTATTAAATAACAATCTAATTATTCACAGATTTAACCATTCAGTTATCATTTACGACTGTCTTACGCTAAATTAATTGGATAATCTTACATTTTATAAGATAATTATTTTTTGAATGTAACAAATGTACTTCTTAACAACAATGCACTTTCTAGTGAATTCTTCATTTGTGATATAATGACATAAATCTATTTTCACTTTGAACCGATTTGTCATAATAGCAACAAGTTATGTAGAGTGAACTTTTTTGTTTTCTTCAAATATTGTATGCATCCAACAGCCAAGAAAATTCCGGAGAGCAGAGGTATATTTTGTTTATTGTCTTACCTTTCGAATATATACAACGTATAAAGTGTGTTTCCATCGCTTACAAATATACATTTTAGCATTGATTTAAGCAAGTTTAGTTTAGCTTTGATAGCTTAGTTGTAGCAAAGATATTTTTTAGGTAAATAAAGTTAAACTGTTAAATAGCACATCTTATGTATATACTAGTATGTCTTAATGAATACAGTAAGTTGCAAACACTTGATTTATCTTATTATTGATTAAAACATAAATATTTGATTTGAACATTTGCAACGAATTTTTGATTGTCATTTAATAAACATTCCACGTATTTTTTGTTCCTTTAAATAACTTGCCTACTGATATATCTTGGATAATTATAAACAAGAGGCCAGTAGGGCCTTGACGGTCACCTGAGTAATCAGAGAAACATTTTGTTCTTCAAAATGGACCTAATTTTACCCCTTTTGCCCCCTTATTGGCCTTTATGGAGGCTGACCCTTTTTATTTGCAAACTGGAAGCAGCTTCCCATGGTGGTACTTCCTACCAAATTTGGTTTAAATTGGTTCAGTGATTCTTGAAAAAAGGTCGAAAATGTGAAAAATACTTTATGTCGACCGATGCTCTCCTAGTGGTTCGTTTATGCACATATTTTATTTCGTTCGCAAGCTTTGTAAACATTGACTCAAGAATCATGCATATCAAATATGAAAGTAATCAGAGCATTGGTTTGTGAGAAGATGCTTTTAAAAAATTAACCTAATGTTACCCCCTTGTGTGGCCTCAAGTAGGGCCTTTTAATTCGCAAACTGGAAGCAGCATCTCATGGGGACACTTCCTGCCAAATTTGGTTGAAATTGGGCCCGCAGTTCTTGAGACGAAGTCGAAAATGTAAAAAATTTACGGACAACGTGCGACGCACGACGACGGACAAAGAATGATCACAATCAGTTGAGCCTTCGGCTCAGGTGATCTAATAAAAAATTATGACAAAAATCGATTCTATTTTTAGAATAAAATAGTTTAGGATTTATTTAAAGCTATATGAAATACAACAGAATTTTTCCTTTTCTTTCAAATGCTTGCTGTACTGCTCACCACTCTCAATGATAACAATTCCAAATTGTGTTTATGTGTGAAGGATATTGCTCTTTGTGTATTCATTTTACATTTGTCGCATGTACACTAAATATAACATTTATGTTTTATTAAGTTTGGTATCAATGTGCATGGATCTATACTTTTATCTTTATTATCTTTATGTTTGCCATTTCTATACTTATTTATGCATGGAAAAGTTAAATAATAGAATTGAGTTGTTGTTGATTATAAAATGCATTTCTATACAATTATGCATATAGAATCCTGATTTATAAATATGTGCTGTATAATTTATATCAATAATAGTTGGCCAAATGCTTTGGTAATTTAAACCTCATAAGTTTATGGTAATCCAGAAAAAGCCCCGATATTGACAGTCTTGAAATATGACTGCTTGCTTTTAAGTTTTCTTACACAAAACTCAATTTCAATTTATACTTTCGGAGTTATAAAAATGAATACGATGGAAAATCCAACAGAAACACCAGTGCGAGGGAGACTTTATAGTATTACTATTATATAGGTCTATTGCACATATATAATTATTTTGTGGTATCTCCAATATTTCTGTGGTTTTTGGCCTATAGATTAACTTATACTTTCCTAAATCAGATATGTTGCACGAAGTAAAAATGTATTCTCAAATACTTTAATATGGTATACTCACCAGTACCGCTTATTCAGTAGTTTTATAGTATAATGTGGACATGATTTTATTTTAAGATATTTTCCAAAACTACCATTATCCACATGCGATGAACAGCCTTTCCGTATGTTAACATTGCTTGATCAAAGAAAAGATTTTTCTAACATTCCCCAATCCTTTAGCTTATATTGGTTTTTCTATATTTGATTTAAACAGCCATATTTAAGACGTAGTTTTATATACATGAATCTAAAAGTAGTAAATATGAAAAACCAAGACAATTTTTCAAAAGCCGTAAGTCCATGGACTTTGGAAACAAAAGGAAAACATGGGACGCACACAGAGATCTAAATCATAATCTGCGACCAAAGTAAACCTGACAATTTGAAACAAAAGAATAAAATATATATTTGTAATTAACTAAATTTGTTGGCGAATATATTGCTTGTTTGCAGGAAAGTTTACATATTGGATTCAGTTTTATCATGTACTTTTTTTTAATTTTGCTGCATTAGGAAGACGAACTTAACCTTCCAAGACCCGGTGGTAAAGTCTGGATAAAAAAGCGCATGTGCCGATTTGCTGATAACAGGGTACAGGTCAAGGACCATCAGCACGTGCGGCACCATATAGTTGATGTTCTTCCGCAATTTGATCAGGTTAGAAAAGCTAAAGGGGTCGTACGTCTTCTTCTTGAAAGCAGGGGTGGTGGAAGCACAAGCCATGTTTGAGACAATTTTCAAATATTTTGGCAAAGATAATTACGCTTGACTTATGTTATAGCAAATTGCATAAATTATGTTGTTTTATGCATCTAACTAACAACATGTAGAAGAAATGAAGTCCGTTACAATTCTTTGTATAAATGTTTTTCATGAAGCACTACAGGGCGTAAAATTCGCAGGGTCAGATGAAGCATTACATGCCATGTTAATGCTAAGTATATATTTAAAATTGTGATTTAACATTTATATGAAATTTCTTTGGTATGAGGCCTCTTCTAAGTAATATTTATATATGTTTGATTGTTCCTGTTTTAACAAATTGTCGAACATGGCTTAAAAAGAGTTATTTTATACATGACCTCAAAACAAAGGTTTAAATTATATCTTGATTAAAATACACATATATATATATATATATATATATATAACTACACTGTATATATGAAATGAAAACGAAAAATGGATATTTTTCATCACACGACTCAAAATAGTTTTTTCGGTTGTCACTCGTCGAGGGGGTTTTCTTTTTTATACATTCTCAGTTGTATATAACAACGTTTTGCATTGGAAACGTCATGTCGTGTGTGTTATATAATTGACAATTGACTAAAATTGAACTTTCAGTCAATTAATACGGTATTACAAATGGAAACATATCATATCATAACTTGCAAACTGCTTAAACTTAGAAAGATTGAAATCTGAATAAGACTACAAAAACAGACTGCAAACATCGCATAGCTATTAACAAAAACCATGAAATAACATGCAAAAAAATATTCGAGACCGACAACCATTTTGGAACCACTTGTATGGTTTGAATGAACTTGTTAATTTTCAAATATATAACTCTATACATTTTCATACATTCCATATAAACATGTATATTGTATATATAGTTATTATCATATGTGAATGATTTCATTGATGTTTGTATATGGCATAGAAGAAGACTTTTTCACCATCAGCAAATATTAATAAGCATTCTCAACGACAGGTTGAACATCCGTCCTTTTTTTTTAAATGACTGTTTTCCAACTATTTTGTTGTTTGTCTTTTAAGGTAAGTTGTTCATAGTATCTTTTAACTGTGTTACATATTTTATTACAACACTTCACACACACACTTTGTTTTCATAATCTATTAACTATTGTGTGGAGTTAATGGTTATATACTGTGAAATATTCGGAAACTTTGCATAGAGATAATACACGATTTCAAGAATGCCAATAACATATGTCAACTTGTAAATTTGTGAATTTTCAGAAATTATTCCAATCACGTGTGTAGGTGGTCTGACTGACACAGGTAAACAGCACCAATTTGTTGATTTATTTCCTGTATGTTTTAGCTTTCAGCCAGTGGTTTAGAGTCACGCACATTTGTACCTTAATTGCAAATATTACTAACCATTGTATTGTCTAAAGAAATTTCGCCCAGTCGATATTATAATGTAGCATTATAGTGTAGCTACGTTCAAAATTAAAAAAAATGATTTTCTTTCGTGATTTATAAATTATCTATATAAAACTTATTTGATTAACATATATTTCTCAATATTCTGTAACTACGTTTAAATAAGAAAATTTTTTCATTTAGTTTTTCTTTCTTTATATAAAATAATTTTTATAAAACTGATTTCATTAACACATACTTTCTTTATAGTCTGTAGTTACGTTGAAATAAAAAAAATTAGATTTAGATTTTCCTGAAAAAACTTATTTTTATAAATAATAAAATATTGGCGGGAATTCTGTTCTGTGTTAAGTCCCTCAAATATATCTTTTTCTTTTAATTGATTCTGGTATATCACAGAATAACAATAATATAAGACTCTTTCATATATGTGTGTGTAAGATTGTTTTTCTCCTATAATATCTGTGTTTTGCATCGATTTACATAAGTTTGAAGCGATTGAAATTTGAGAAATGTACATTCGCGCCATGTT
>JAUMGZ010178959.1:0-14196 GCA_032359645.1 Pododesmus macrochisma | reverse complement strand
CCTTTAAACAACTTCTCTGAAACTACTGGGCAGATTTCAACCAGATGGACGTTAAGGCCCTATGGGCCTCTTGTTTGTTTAAGTTGTATTTCGATCCACTATCCAATCAGGCGAGTCATATTGAAAATGTACTTGTCCAAAGAAACTTTGACTAGCCATTGCAAGTGGGCGAGTGGATTTTTCAAACCCTGTAAAGTTTTCATTGCATTAATTACTTCTCATTCAGGCTCTAACTGTAACTGGTTTATTCAACTGTGACAAAATCATATAGATGTGGCAGCTTTGATACAGAAATTACAATGGACTTTGAATGTCTTTGATACACATAATGATTTTTAGTTTTCTAATGTATACTGCAATGTAAAATACTAGTCTACTGTCTAGTCATGTTAACCCATTATATACTTTACAGTGTGTATAGACGAACTATGAACTTTGGGGGCAAATGTTTATGTAATAGTATTCACATTTTAATCATTTGTTGCAGCCTTGAATTGTTGATGTATATATATATACATGTATATTATATATATTACATATACCGGTAGTGGTATTGTGAAGAGAGTTACTCAATCGAATCAAAGGCATTTTCCAAAAAAGATCTTTATGTACATTTATTTGTAATTAATTGATATAAAAAAATACAATCATAATATAGTGTATTTTTACAGGTACTTGTTTTAATTATTTTTTATTCTAAAACATATTTCTTTAATATTTAAATCTTTAAGGTCTAAATTACATTCACAATAATAAGAAAGCCATACTTATAGATATACATAAAGTGTCATATTACATTAATCTGTATTTTAATATAAATAATTTAGTGGCACAGTATATAGTGGCTTATTATGCAAATGTTGATCTGTCAGAAACAGTTATTGTCCAGTAATTATCTTCCCTTTGCATTGATTTTTCTGCATCAGCCACAGCAACACTTGCTCACCATGACCCTTACCAATACCATATACATGGATACATTTAGTGTACAATAAAAAACAAGTGCAAAAATGTCAATGTGACCTCAATTATTTGAGAGAGAGAGAGAAAGAGAGAGAGATCAAATTAATAGAATTTAAAAATACAATTTCATTGTACATCTAGATCTTTTTCAGTGCACACTTGCATCATATACAATCTATCTAACAAATTATTGAACAATGAAAGATAAGTTGTACTGATACTGTGATGCAGATATGGTCTGAAGAAGTATCAGGATTATTAAGTGTAACATGTAAATTTGTATCATTGTTCAGTATGATAAACTAGGTCAGTATTTATTTCAGATCTACAGTATTGCCTTGATCATGTCATATTATGTCAATGGTCATCTATTTATGTGTTCTTCTATAAAGAATAAAGGGTTATTAGTTACAATTTTAGTATGCAAAAATTATGCAGCATTATATGTGTACATGTATGTACGCTGTGGCATGTTGATATAGATAGTGTCATCAAAAACCCAGATGAGGTAATACTGTAATAGTAAGGTGAAACAATGTAAAATTTACATAAGTGCAGCACAGTGCGGCAGCATTGTGAAGATCTAGAGAACAGCTTCCCTCAGCTGTGTGCTCTCTGTAAAAATCTATAAATCTATACTTCTGTTTGAAATAGTTCTCTCTCTCTCTCTCTAGCTTGTCACAAAGTCTGACTATGGTGATACAGTTGTATACATTTTTAAGGGGTACAAAATGTATGTGTGTGAAAAATTTAGCTACATGTATCATTTGAAGTCTGCAAATAGTTATGCAAATGTTTGTCTGAGCACTTCATTATAGAAAATTAAAAGCCATATGTAAAACGTGCTGAAAATGTTTGAGGTGGTGAAATGCGATACAGTAATTATACAATTGAAGAATCTTTGGTTAATAAATACAGATGCATTAGAAATTACATGTAAATATAGAAAGAGGCCTTAATACATGTACATTGTATTAGAGCTATTTATTCATATACAGGTATCTATACTATAGAAATAATACTCAGTTTAAATAGTTCTTTTCATCGATAAAAATTCATGTTAACATACTGTATATACTACAATTGCAACCTTATGTGAATGTGGTTAAAGAAATAAATTTTAGGAGTCTGAACTGTGAAATGTATTTTATAATGGGTAGTTTTTTATATGCTTATGCCAGGACACATGTTTATATAGTCACGGCTCATTTATAAACTAACCAATGAGTTTGTGTTAAAAATATACTCATTTGTCACCACTCCCTGTCTGGGAAAATTCTTTTTTACTGGAATGTTTTGGTAAACTTATCAGCTGTTAAATTGGCACACTTTTTCTCAAGGTTAATATATGTATAGATAAACATTAAAGTTTGAATTCACACAGAGTCCAAATATAATATACTTTTATATGTCAGTCAGGTATAAATATTAAGCCTTTAATTTCTATACATGTATATAATCTGTTTAATCCTTATTAGACAGAACTATGAACTGGCACTGCTACAATATATTAGAATATAATTGTATAAAGTATGTGCTAACAAATACTACATATTTATGTAGAGTACATGTATTACTTTAAATACTATTTAGTATGCATGAACCATTTTCTTACCTAAATCACTATTCTCTCAAGTGATGCCAGATCAAAAAATCAGTATATTGGAATTTACATTAATCTAATTATTTTTATAAAAGATTTGGACCAAGGTTAACATGTTATATTTTTTTTGTATAAAAATGAGAAGGTGTTCGTTTTGGTTGATCCACTATGCCTATGGAATTCCTCATTCTCGGTCATGCATTATTACTTCTAGTTGACAATAAACACTGATGGCCTATACACACTGACAGTACTAGTGGTGACTGAATGATCCAGGGTCTCTTGTATTGACTGCATTCCAGCCTTTTTGTGATGTCACACACTAGCTAGACAGTTACTGTTTTCTGAGACACATATGTATAGCAGTATATGTATAATGTATTTAGTATAAAATGTAAACATCATTACTGTTCAGCATGTTCAGTACTTCATTGCATACATCTGTTTATATGACACAGAAATATATACAAGCTGTTGTTAAAATACCTAATGCACCTGATGCATTTGTGAAATTGTTAGCAGCAGCCTTGTGTCTGGTGGTATATTTGTAAATAGAGCAGGTCCACGAGACTGTAATGTGTACAGGAGGTATATGTGTGTATAATGATGTCAGGTGTCTGGGACATGTCTCACAGTCTGCAAGTTCTCACTGGAATCCAGTGCAGTATTGGTAGTAATATTACAGAGGGACACACTAACAATGTCTTTATAAAACAAACAGGGTCCAGTGGTGCTTTACTTTAGAGAATGTAAACATATGCATGTATAGAAATAATATGATCCAATAAAGAAAGATTACAAGCAAAGTTATACCTTAGAATAAGTGTTGCGTACTCACAGAGGGACATACATATATAAAGACACAGTATTTAATAAATAATTTTTTAACTGGTTATTTTGAGGTACAACTTGATATATCAATTATATTTAAAATACATATTTAAATAATTGAGATATTAATTTGATTAAGTAGGATCACAGAGGAAGTTGATATGTCTAGCCCACACTGCCAACACACATCTGTGTTCAAGTTAGCTTTTAACTTTCTCAATATATCAATTTTATTGTATCTTGATTTTACAACTTAGCAAATCAAAAGAATTCTGCTGGCACTAATGCCCTCAATAATATTGGAAATTTAAGATATTAATAAATGCTTTATGTATTTAAATAAAAAAAAATAAGTGGTTTTATCTATACATTGTAGTATTTTTTTTTTTTATGTATTGGTACATTGGTTGTGATGATCTTAAGAAATGTATAATTATACTGAGTCAATCTTGCATTATTTTTATTTCTATGTGTAGAATGATGACAATAGTCAATTCAATTTAATTCTTTATTGACCTTAAGCTTTTCAGCTTATCAGTACATGTTAGATACATCATTATACATATGTAACATCACAACAGATATACATAGTGCAGAGAAACAGTTGGATAGCAATTAACAATTAAGAGTTAATTATGATATGCGACAGACGCATTTCTAATTTTTTGTGACTCAATTAAATATTTACTCAGCATCAATATTTCTTCTGTGTTCTTTACAGATAGCAATTGAATAAGTTTTAAAACTGACAGACGCTGCCAATAATATTTTTTTTATATATTTACATCTAAAGTCATTACTTTTGGACATATTAGTAAAAAATGGATCATTGATAACAAATTTTCATATTTTGTGTTGACCTTAGTATTTTCATTTTATATCTAAGGGCCACACCTGTTTCAGATTAAATTTTTTAACCAACGCACTGGCCAGTAAATGGGTATGGAATTTATTTTCCCAATATACGGTAAACTTTAAAGGAAGCTTACAATTTTGTAACTTCAATTATATATAAATAAGTTGTCAAATATTGATACTGTTGGTTTTATCTAGATCATACATAATTTCCTTTAGTAAAGGAAGTCTAAAGTGTTTTGTGGTTTTGCATTCATTTTTATTTGCTATCAAAAGATATGCCTGTCATGACCCATCCCTGACATGGTTTTATGTACAAATAAGTGGTCCACATTCTGAAATCTAAAATCAACAGACCTACTGTCTTGGATAAGTACAGTGTAACAAAGGTACACAATTTAGAAGCTGGTGGGTGGACCTCAGTCAGTCAAAGTAATTGAGTTTTGTGGTCAGCATATGTACATGTAGACAGGACCCAACTGACTCATTCATGTGTCAAAGGTCATCTTGGGACAATATGGGTAAGGTCAAATAATAGGCCATTTTCAAGTTGTTTGTAAGATATTTCTGTGACACATCACTTATATTTTGTATTCAGGATAAGATCTTATTTTTGTATATTATCTGTAGCAGAATACCTTTTTTTGTTGTAAATTAATATGAACTTGAGTAGATTTTTTATCTGATCAATAAAAATGTAGCTACCGGTACGTGTAATATCTGTAAAAAAAAAACTTAAATGTTTGCATTCCCCACCATTTGTTGTATGTGTTTTATGCTGAAATGTTATTGCAGGGTTTTTCAACTATAAGGTATCAATCTTTTGATTATGGTGTCTGTCAATGTAGTCGTTTTTAAATAACTCATGATTTATGTATAAGAGAAATCCATGAGTGGGATATGATTTTATGACTTTATTAACATATAAGTCAGTTTGTCTTGATATCTGCCATCAAAATAAAGCTGATCATGAGTTTGGTAGTAATCTAGCTAGCAGTGTACAGAATGTTGATTTGTGGGGCAGCAGGCCAACTCTTGTTGTGTATAAATACAATATTACACCCAGAAATACCTCCCATTGATAGCAGTAGTCTGTATTGTAAATAAACCCAGCTATACACATGTGTGAGTAAGGTACTGCCTTCAACTAACAGTGGTCTGAAGCTTAGACAACATAGATGCAGAAAATAAAGAACTTCAACCAAAACTATAAGAATGCTCACACATTACATAGAATGGAATGAATTAATATAATTTGTTTTCAAAAAGAGCAACAAAAAATTGTTGGGTTGGTGAAGAGGATACACACATAATAAAAGCCTCACCTGTATTTGAAATGTCCTTGCATGATAATGTATATGTTGCACACTAAATTTGTGTTTAAATATACTGTTTACTTTGAATAATTTATGTATTGTGATATTTTAAAATTTCCAGTACTGTCACTGTACTGCCAGGGAAAAAATGCTAAATTAAAATATGCGGAACATGACCTGCTTCATGCTGAACATAAACTATGAATGTTGTGTAGGGTTACTGTGATTCATTCACTTTATACCAAATGTGTGTATATTATTTACAACTATCTTACAGCTTACTATACATGTATATATATATACACACACAATGGTCTATAAAGTAAACACACCATACTACATTGTACCTTCTATTGGTCACATGTGAAAGAAATATTTTACACAGATCACTGACTTTGTAAAATGCATGTATACTTTTGATTTCCTTATCAATTCTGAATATTCATTACACACAACAGACTGAAACCTATTACACTAACAAATGTGATGGTTTTATTAAGTAAACTTTTGAATGTACGTATGTATACAGTGGTTAAAGAATGACTGTATATGTGGGTAAAACGGAAATGATCAAACCTTCAGTTGTGTGATATAATTTATAAACATAATCACTGAAAAACTTTTTTTCCAAGAAATTCTTATTATATATTAAAAACAATTATGTTCTATAAAAATATTGGTAGAATAATTATTAAAAATAACTTTTAAACACAGCTTTTAATGTACATAATACATTGAACATTTCTGTTAGTAATGTTTATCATCTTTATTATAAATATAATTTACAAAGTTTCTCTTATAAATACTTTAAGTTACATGTATGAATCCTTGAACAACAGTGTTGAGATATTTGACATACATTTGCTTGACTTACACGCCCAACTTACTGGTATATTTCCAGTTTGAAAGAGTTTGCTTGCTATGGGCATACTTTAACCTGATTTTGTGATACATCTGTAGCTACATGTAGTTTGATTTACGGTGATGAATTCAAAAATTAATCGTGTGTTAACACACTATCTCCCCTAGTTAGGTATTATTGTAGGATTACTGTATAATGTCCATACTTCTTTATTATTGGTTTTTGTAAACACTAATTTAAAAAAAAAAAAAAAAAAAAGATGTTATCACATCTTCTATAGACCGGTCGACCCGTAGCATTATGCTAAGTGTGGCAATATATTGAATAAATTGTAATTTTAATTCCTGTTATCCCTGAAGGAAAGAAGATGTTGGCCTGAAACTAACCTTGCTCGCCACTGATTCTATATTATGAATGTGTGTGTCTTGAGCAAATTTTGTTTTGAAAAATTAAATTTAATAAATAATGGTCATGTTTATTATATCTTTCTCAGATTTTAACGATAGTTAGCCAAAATATCTGCTGAAAGCAGTTCCGTGTAGCATTACGATCTTTTCTGTGTCTCTTGATCCATTCTAAAGGAAAACATTAAATTACAGCTAAAAAAGCTAGGATTTGAGATTATGGATGCTTTAGAACCAGCCAAGGGAATGTTAGAACAGGCCGAGAAGAAGAACCTCTACAGAAACATGAAATGCATCGGTCTGTCAAAGGAGCCACTTCCTTACAAAACAGGTAATATAACATTCCACTTATATGTTCTTTTCTCCCGTCGTCTATTCATTTCTTTATTTCTTTATTTATTATTCAAGTATTTTTTGTTATTTATATTTGTTTTCTTCATAATACACGCACAATCTAATGCTTTGTTCACTGTCCACAAGCGGCAAGTGTGCTCGTGTGCATGTAGAATGTTATAAAAATGCAAAAATGAAGGTCATTGTGAATAACTAGATCACGAAGATCCTATAGTGTCCGACCCAAAGTTGTATACAGTGTATTCATTTTAATAAATTTATGTTGGTACATGTCAATAAAACATAATTAACCACGTGATCTGTGTAGTAACCTGATACTTATCGACTGACCTTGGCAGAAGTCGTCATTTCACACTATTCTTTACAAATCAGTTGTTAATTTGGTATACTTCTATAATTTAGCACATTTCAATTATGCACGTATGATTTCTGTGATAGACAACCATTATTCTTTTCAGATGCATATGACGCTATTACAGTTTGCGGTTGGCATGGGAACGCTATACCATTGTGTGATTCGCTTCCTGAAATGATCCGTGTTGTAAAACCAGGTGATTTGATAAGTTACCTTTGATTTCTCATTCAAGTGATTCTGAACAGATCTTAGTCCCGTTTTCTTTCGTTATGTAGTAAGTCTAAGGAAATAACAATTTACAAATTATCGTCCATTATCTTCCATGCCCATTTCTAGACTAAGGCATAAGCCATGAAAAATCCCATATTTTCAACAACAATAAAACATCAACAGAAACAAAAGAGCCCATATGCCTTTACGTCCAACTGGTTACAAAAAGCGCTATAAACACGTGCACATTTGGTATTGATTTGTTTATAGAAAGGTTTGTTTTTTTTAAATTTCCCAATTTCGATTCCAAAGTGGCGCTTCATAGGGGCCGTGCTGAGGGGCGTGCGCCATTATTTGAACGGACATGTATTCCCTTCTCCGAAGGATGCGTTTTGGTTGAAATTGGTACAGTGGAAATGAGAAATGGAAAACTTAAAAAGTTAACATATTTGTCATTTGAACTTAATTGACCACAGTAGCGTATTCTTGACGGTAGTGTCAGAACAAAACATGTTCTCCATGCACCGAGTATACTACATTTACGTATATATGCAAGCATTTAAAGTAACGGATCCTAGTTTATAAGAAAATATTTTTGAAAAGTGTCACATTCTCCCTATTTTTGCCCCTATTGGCGCCTCCTGAAGGCCAAGCCCAATTATTTAAACAATCTGAAATACATGTCCTTAAGGATGCTCCCTACCAAGTTAAGTTAAAATGATTATGTGGATTTGGAGGAGAAATCGAAAATTCGGAAAGTTTACGCCAGATGAAGGAAGGCATTTTTATGGTAAAAGTCCAACTTGGACCTTAGATCCAGATAGACTAAAAACAAGCGGCGATTTCGAAGAACAACAGAATTTTTTTTATCATTATTTTGTTTTATAGTCACAAAACATTACAAACATATAAACAATACAACATGTCAACTAGTAAAGTTACCTTACTTAATCATACATACTAAATTATATAAAGCCTATCAAATGTAAAATACTAGTTTTCATACACAATATAAAGGAAACTTGCAAATAAATTGATGGAGTAGATATTAACAGTAGATGTAAAGTTTTTTTTTTTTTTTTAAAGAGACCAATAAACACTCTTTAAAAATTACACAAGGGGAGGGCATTCGGTTTAAAAAGAAAATATCTACACGAGTATGGCGTTATCTCACATTAGCTGTTGACTACATCTAAATACATTTCACTTACTGTTGCAAGGGGCAAATTGCGAATTTTCAATATACAAAAATGTATATCTATAATAAGAACATTACATATTAAGTAAATACTGTGTAGATTTTTAAATGGAAGTTTCTTACAAGATAATCTCTCTTTTAATTTATTGACCTCAATTATACTTCGAATTAAATTGCTAAACCTCAAATTTCCCTTTTCGTTTTTTTAAATCTACAAAGAAGCCATATGTTATTGACTTGCCTGACAATAAGTGATTTAATTACATTAACAACTCGGCTTATGAAAAATTATTATTATTTATATTTTTAACATCACATAAAAAACAAACAATTACAATGATACAGTCAAACATTGACTTAACAATATATCAAAAACCTTTCGAGGAAAGTTGCAGAACTGTCGATGTACAAAATAACAAATATACTTATAAAATATATACATGTAGTTAATGGATAACAGATTTAATATATTACAATAATACTTATTCATCATAAGGTTAATGTTTGTGACTGTTGATTTAAAAAATCACCAGAAAGTAAATTTAACATGAGACGGCAAGTGACTGACACAAGCACCAACCAAATTGGCAAAAACACAACCCTAAACATGACATGAAACTGCTTCAAAGTCACTTGCACATGGTCAAAATAAGACCATAGAAACTGACCGGCTCATCACCCACTGCCACACATGGGGAATCCATGTATCCACTGCTGCCACAATAAACAATCTGTCGGAAAGATGATAGGGTCAAGGTTCAGTCCCCGCCGTCTCATATATTAGTATGCAAAATCTTAAAAATTACATCAATTTTCAATACCCATCAATGTATATCTGCAACCAATGAAATGACTAGTAAAATAACAAAAATGTATCAGCGAAAAGAAAAAAGTATGAGCTTCCGACCTTATAGTAGAAACTAACGTATACCAATTGGGCGTTACATGTAAGTACCGTCAAATATAACGCATTAATAAGAAAAACTACAAGGAAATACGTATTTAGTCTGGTTCAAACATTGCGCTCCAGCAAAACCATTTAGTTTGAAAGGCCTTATTGTTATTATTATTCATTTTTCTTTTCAATTCTATAATATATTAAAGGGTGTCTCTAGAACTCTGTAAAAGCTGGTAACTTTTCCTTATGTTTGCATTGATAGATATATTGTTTATATAACAAAAAGATCAAGTTGAAAACATTACTAGATTTTCCAGGCAAACCGAAGAGTTTATTCTCGATGTTAAATATAATTTGAATGCTGCTGTTATTTTTGATCCATATCTCACCAAGACGGTTTAGGGTGACAGGGTGTGTCACAGAGGTACGGCTGCTAACATTTGCATAGTTGCCAACTCTCCCTATTTAGGAGGAGTCTCCCTATTTTTCACACACAATTTTTTCTTATGGCATCAGCATATTTTCTAAACATTGCTTGTCAACTTGTTTTAACTTAGTGTATTGCAGAGAACTGCTAAAATGAGGCAGTTTACACTCCTATTTTGTCATATAGGGCATTGTATATAGGTATTATAGACATTTTAAGATTCTTCTACGTGTTTTCTCCCCCATGAAATTTTCAAAAAGTTGGCAAGTATGAAATGAGTATTCACCAACATTGTAACATGATTATGAGAAATCTAATACATCTTCAAAACCCAACCTTAAAATCAATGTGATTACATATAAACTAACTCTTCAATGAGATATAAATGCTATGAAATATCTAAGATAAACTAGACAACCAGGGATTACCTCCAACCAAACATTGATCAGTTCACAAAACATTTGAAGGTGAAATTTAGTATGGAAATCTAAAAGGCCCTTAAATTTAACATTAGTCTCAGAAGCTATTATCATTTCAACCAATTATACAGACACAATTTGAAATTCACTGCATTAAATTCCAGCCTCAGATGGAAAACTGCAAATCACTATCAATGCAAGACTCATATTAGTTAAAATGGCACTATCTTACATCATAAGAGTCAATAGGCTACAGAATCATATAACATACATGTATACAATATTACCTTTTCTTTTAATAATTTAATGACCATAGATTAAGAGCTTAAACGTTTCAAAATCCTGATGGCAACTAACATTTCATAATGTGACAAGAATTGATTTGAGAAGTGATATTCAAACAGAAAATACCAAAGGAATGAAAAGGGGTTTAAAGTTGACATAATACGAAGTGTGTCACAAATTTGAATCTTAATATCAAACTGTCTGAAAATCTGACAGTAAATTATACCCATTATAACTGTCAGTATCATATCCCCCAAATACTCTAAAACTGCTGGAATTGGTTCCGATCAAGTCTAAAATGATGAAGAAAGAATTGAGGGGACTTAAATGGGCAGAATAAAATCAGAACCAAATCCTAACTGTTGTTTTCCTACTTTCTAGAAACAATTGTGGCTTAGGCAATTTTAATGTTATCTTTTACTATGCATTAACCAAACACCAGAAATACCAGAAAACTAAGGCCATATACAACATTGTTATTGTGTCAATATTGTCAACTGCAAAAAAAATACCAAGATCCAAGATATAAATTTCAATCATGTTTTTTTGTATAGGAATTATGAATATTGTAAATATAAAAACTGACTTTGAACAATTTAGAAAACTCTTGGATAATCTAAACACAGTAAAAGCAATGGCAAACTTTATATCTTAAATGTGTCAGACAAAACAAGTGAATCATTAATCATAAAAAAGAAATGTTTCTTGTGCCAATAATCTTTGACCGTCAAGACATACAGCAAACATTAGCTCAAGCAACTAAAATATGTGGCCTGAAATGTCAGTAGTCAATATCGGTCAATTGCTTGGTCAGTGATGCTGTAAAATCAGTGCTGTCAACTGATGAATGATTAATGGAAGAGTGTGGCCTTTCCCTTTACATTCCCACTATGTCTTCAGCCTTTATTCAATCACAAAATAACACTAAATCTGTATATAGATCTAGTAGCACAGGTTTATCTCCCATATACAAGGATAATTTCTATTGTGTTATGATTTAGTTCATTTTTCACAAAATCCAAACTCAGAAGAGAATTTTGCTTATTTTTCTTCTATTTAAATTCAAAAATATCTGATATTTTTCTTGTTTTTTGGTTATTTGTATTTCTGCTTCCCCCGTGGTCAGCTCTGCTACACTCAGAGCTGAACTTTACCATTGAGAGTCTGCATGCACTTATATAGTTATGAATGTATACAGACTTAATGTCGCATACTTCACGTCGAGGTGAAGACTTGATGATAAAAGTTAAAAATTCAATTTGATGTGCAAAATTGTAAAGATATCCCATGTGACTGACAGAATATAACTTTCATTTTGAGCAACAATTTAAAGTTTTTAACGAAAAGTCAAAAGATTAATTCATTCCTAAATCTCATGTGAACCATATATTATTTCAACAGAACTTATATAATCAATAAGAAATCAACTCAACAGTATACCACTGTCTGTTACATGATGTAAGTAATCTTCCTTACAGATTTACTGTGACATGTGTGCAAGCTTCTAGGTACTGGTGTGCAAGCTTCTACTTCTGGACAACAATTCGACCATCACTGCAGAGAACGATTGATCTTTAAATGCCTGTGGTATTTCCTCATTCATCAAACAAACCAGTTTAATTAAATCTGCACATCAGTCGCTACATCATCAAGATAAATCTGCACTATGAACTCTACAAGGTACTGATTACTCTTAGGTGTGAGAACTCTTCAATGTGAAGTTAACAAATGCAATTAACCTTGATTCCGAAAGTCATTGAATTGGTCAACATCACGTAAGCAAAAATCTTATCTTACATTTTCCTTTTATGGTCATTGTTGATAACAGTTAATTAGCTAACTGATTGAGAAATATATAATTAATTTCTCTCCATCAAAATGTTTTTTTTTTTTTTTTAAAGAACATGCAATTATAATAATTTATCATAAACAGATATTGTCAGATAAAAATTTGAGCTTCTAGTTTTATGATATTAAGGGCCAGAAAAGTTAGCAGAAAAGTTGAATCTGTCTGGAACCAGCACAGCTAATTGAACACCTAACATTGGCAAGCCCTTTCTGACTCGGGAAAAGTTCATATTAGATAGGGATTTCATCAGAGACATGCGTTATGCAAATATTGATGCAGTCACATCATTTCCATATCTTTTTTCATTATTGACAAAAACATCATGAGTTTAAAATGAAGAGATGAGCACTCACATACATGACCTGTTTCTACCTAAATGATCATTAAGATTGCCAATACGCGAGATAGACAAACATTCTCTACAATAATCACCATAACAACCACAAATGTACTTCTTAAAAGGTATCGGTAATGTCATCTATCAAAGTGGTGAAGTCACATGCTTTTAGATTATCATGAAGTTAATGAACGATACAAAAAATAAATGTAATGTTGGAAATTTTTTCTACCAGATAATGGAATATATTTGATACAATGCCCGTTGATAATTTGGTACTTAAAAGTCAGATATAGCAGCATATCAACAATAAGACCGGACCGTGTGTTGACACAAGCTATCGAGTACTACTTTTTCTCAATCACGGACCGTATACTGCTGGGAGATGTATAATGATGGAAGGTCATTACGATGCAACGCTAGAGAAATTGTTGTGCTACCTTTCCTGGGATGTGTATTGATCTTATTGACAAGTGCTACATTAACTCGCAAAGTGACACATTCCCTGGACAAAACCTCACGCAAAAACATTACAATTACTAAGACGCTTGGCCGGGTCCATTAGCCCTGTATTGAGGTAAACATGGTCAGGTAGTCGTAATACTTGAATCAGTGCAATATCTAGATCAGAAGAGATGAGTCTTCATACTTATAATGTATAACGTCTATCAGATTTCGTGTTATTACAATTAAATATCTGACTTCAAAAACAATATTGTTTTCTCTATTCAGATAAAAGTGCTACAATTTCAGAATGGCTTTAATCCATCTAATATATTACAATATTTACATTTACAATGTAATCACTCTTTATAAACCTTAAAGATTTTTTGACATTTATTTTAGCATAACTCTGGTGTAGCAATATTGAAAATGTGTTGTAGTACTTGTCATTCCTCCGCAAACACTCTCAAGTTTCTTTTTAACGTTTTACTATTACTTTTTAATTGAAATTGTTAATCAACATGTTTAAGACAGTTTTTATGATTCATATTACATATACATAAAAACATTATCTGTTTTTGTTATT
>JAUMGZ010178948.1:0-14197 GCA_032359645.1 Pododesmus macrochisma | reverse complement strand
TTATCGATAAAATGCCAATTAGATTTATTTGACAAAATTGTTCTACCAATATTATTGTACGGTTGTGAAGTTTGGGGGTTCTCTAATTTGACAATCATAGAAAGAATTCATCTTAAATTCTGTAAACTACTTCTGAAATTAAAAAATTCTACACCAAACTGTATGGTGTATGGCGAACTAGGTAGATACCCAATTACAATAATTGTCAAGGTAAGAATGGTTTCTTTTTGGGGAAGAATGCTTATGGGAAAAAACTCAAAAATCTCGTACGTAATGTATAGACTTCTTTACAAGAAAACAGAAGAAAACCTAAATATAAAATTGCCATGGCACATATACGTAAAATCTATTCTCGATTCTTGTGGGTTATCATATATTTGGATCAACCAACAGTTTCTTAATGAAAGGTGGCTTAAATGTATTGTAAAACAAACTCTTATAGATCAATTTACACAAGAATGGCAAAATCTTCTTAATACTTCACCCAAAGCACTTAATTATAAACTATACAAAAATAACCTTACCTATGAACGATATTTGGACAAATTAAATGAAAATAATAAAACAATTCTATGTAAATTTAGAACCGGTAATCATAGACTGCCAATTGAAACAGGACGATGGAATAATATAAATAGAAACGCTAGAACATGTCAATTATGTACTGAAAACGATCTTGGTGACGAATTTCATTATCTTCTAAAATGCCCTACATTAAAACAGGAAAGAGATAGGCTTATTCAAAAAAAATATTCCAATAGACCAAATACTTTAAAATTTAATGAGTTAATGAACAATAACAAGATATCTGTGTTGAGTAACATCTGTAAATTTATAAGAATTATCGAGGCTAAAGTTGTTGCTCCTTGAAAACTCCGTTACTCCCACTTTAGATCAACAAAGATAAAATACAGTTTACTATTGTAATTTTCTTACATATTTATTTTTTGTCATTATATTATATTATTATATGTAAATAATTTAAGGAAACATGAAATAGCTGTGCAGTGTGTGTGTGTGGGCGCATACTGATTTTGGACCGACTAGTACGCCACTTGGAGCGCAGGGACTGTCCCAACCACTTGTAGGTGTACTCTCGGTCCAAATGTCAGATATGCGCTCATGTTGTTATACTGCGCGCGAACTTTTCGCGGCTGACCAAAGCTAATCCAAAGCCCCTTCCCTATAGCCTTCAGGGAAGTACGTCTATTCCTTGGGCTATTGCTGGAGTTTCAATGGAGTATTCCATCCATTGACTCCAGCTGGGACTGTTTGGGAGGGGGATGCGGTGAGGTTTATTGGTTCGCTGTATGTGCGAGTATATGTTATGAGAGAGAGAGAGAGAGAGAGAGAGAGAGAGAGGTGTATATTTACATTTATGTGTAATGTTTAATGTTATTGTTGTCTCTATACTGTATCATTTCAGTTTACGAGAATAAAGAAATCTGTACCTGTCTGATTTGTCAATTTCGCGAACTAAACGTCAATCCAAGAGTGGCCAATGTCCTTTGTCCAGAGTAATTAACCGGTCAACCATTGACCAGAGTAATAAATTCAATGTTATTTTTGAACCATGATTCCAACAGACAAATGTATGGGCGTATTTGAAGTGACGTAATTAGACAAATTGGATTAAGAAACAGTTCAATATCGCGAGTCATAAAAGTCTGATAAGTATGGCATCAAGAATGCCATAAACATATCACAAATGAGTCTCGTTTGCAAGTTTTCGTCCTAAGAGACGCCCGATATAAACAGAATTGGTTCATTTGCTCTTTTGCATTGCAAATTGTTGGCAAGAGAATAAACTTCCATTTGTAGTTGATATGTATTTGTATGCAAGAAGATAGACTATTGGTTATGTGAACATTCAGCATATTTATGGGTTTCGATTTCATCAACACGGTTACGTAAATAATTCATTGCTAATATGGCTAGACAAAGATTTAAAACATAAATCAAAATGGTTCTTTCGGGCAAGGAATCGTTAAAAGTGTACGCCAAAAACTGTATATATAATCGACGAGGCGAATTTATTGCTAACAATTAAGATTCGTGTTCAGCTTAAGATCTTGTATGCACCACCGCACATTATATCGTTAATGCTAAACGCGGACGTACGATACATGAAACCATATCTAAAAGTGTAATTGCAAGATCTCTTTTCATTTCTTTTTCAGACAAACTAATTAGGTGTTGCTTAAATTCCTTATCATGGGTATAGTAGATTTCTAAGAATTGTGCGGGGCCGCAGTGGCCTAGTGATTATAGTCACCGACTTGTAATCAAAAGAGCCTTTCACCTCCTAGGTTCGATTCCCGTCCGGAGCGGCCTAGCGTGAGAAAGTTGCCAGTGACTTGCCGTAGGTCGGTGGTTTACTCCGGGTACTACTGTTTCCTCCAGTAAAACTGGCACGTCCGTAAATGACCGACCTTAGCTGTTGTTCGGACAATAAGCTCTTAACACAAACAAATCTAAGAATTGTGTTCATATTTGTATAACGTATTTGTCAGAGCAAATCATGTCTGTTGAAATGATACAATGCGTCGAAAAGACGCATATAATTTATATAAGTCAAAATTACTGTTATGAGAATCTTGATATACACGCTATTTTGATGCCGTCAACCATTCGCATTGAGGGCTTTGCTTATTCGAAAATTGATTTCTTGTAGCGCCCTTTATTTAGAATTTTTCTATAAATTTTTTCTGACAAACATCCCTTGAACATAAAATATCTTTCTCGGAAACATTGGAGTAATAATAACTATGAACTTGTTCATTTTGCAGGTTAAGGTTAAAAAAAATCTTAAAAAATCGACGAGTGTTAAGAACTATACTTTGTGTCGAAGTATTAGTTCATCAATATATTGGGGTTTAAAATTTTACCTCTTGGCCGATCATTTTCGAACTTTATAATTTTGATTAACGCACCAAGTACAAACTTTCTACCAATTTTAGCATAATCCGTCATCCCATTTAGATTTTGCCTATACAATGGATATCCTTTTTGAAAACATCCTTGATAGTTATATATAACCATTTTCAGATATTTTGGACAGTTTTTCCTATAGTCTTCAAGAGGGTAAACGAGAAATGACGGCGGATAGTGCTGACATTTGGTATAGAGCTTGTGTTTTATGTTTGTAGCAAAGTAACGAAGTTTGAAAGCAATGGATTAAGCATCTTCGCAAGCCAAGTTTCGCTACACTACGTTTGACATTTCACTACTAGAAATTATAAGCGAACTGAAAGGAAGTGATTGGAGTAAGAGGTAATTAAAAGCCTTGAACTGCAAAAACATTTGAACATAATAAGCGGATACGGAGTATAGTGGCATAATTACTGTTTGACCGTACGTCCAGAAACCGGGAGACTCGAGTTCGATCCGTGATATTGACACACACCTATAAAAAAAAATGTCAATATAAATTGCGATTTCTTTTTCCGATGAGCAGTAGTCTCAGTATGAGAACAACTTGTGGCAGTATGTCTGCGATGTGATCGGGAACTATAACCATTACATTCGCACTGTTACAGGTAGACATCGTTCTTAATTGACTGAAATGCGTTGAAGAGACGTCAAACTCAAATAAAACAGTTTGGATAGGAAAAACGCTCAACAAATTAACATTATATCTTTGGTGTGGAGTTAAACATTGTAATTTGGTAGATGTTGGACCGAGTCAATATCAGTTTTCAACCAAGTCTTCATGTATGCGATCGATCAATATAACGTTTACAAGTATGCATTTGATCACGATCGGCTTTACATTATGGCGTGTCAAACGTTGCATTATTCGACAAATCTGATTTTGTATGCGATACAAATATTTTTGCATGCAATATCTTCAATAAAAATAACTTTAATATTCGATAAAAATTATTTTTGTATTCAATATTTAGCATTATGGGATAGGAAAATCAGGGTAATTCCGTACCATCGTCAATCCATACAAGTCAATGAGGACCAAGGTTTGGTTTGTTTGTTTTATCGGGGTTTAACGTCCAATTAAACTCATGTAGAGGTAATATTTAGACGGTGTCTGCTTGTAACAATGTGCTCTTAATTATGGCGACTTTATAATGCTGCCTCGTTGAATTATCACGCCGCAGACACATTAATGATACTTCACTCTGTCACATTATCCTGACACCGAGCAAACCAGACCTTCTCCTACCAAGAAATGTTGAGCGCTTAGCAGGGAGTGAGAAGATTGCCTTATTTTAACGTTTTAGGGGTTGACAAGCCGGGACTCGAACATCCACCTGGGATTCTAACAACAGCACGAAACAACGCTCTACCTCTGAGCCACCGCGCCGTTCTCTTCTTTTTTCTATCCAACAACGCTAATTATTGAATACAAATTTAAAATCGTCGAATTTTTTAATATTAGACCCGCCATATTTCATCTAAGTTAACGTTGTTTATAGCATTTAGATCTTTTTTAGTAATTAAAGTTTAGACATAAGAGCAATTAAATTTGTTATCTTCAATATTATTTAAGTTGATGAATACAGGAGATGGTCTAATTTTGTTATGAAGCCATTGAACATAGAAAACATACCTTAAAAGGAGTTTCGAAACTTTTACTAATTCAACATTCCTGATATTAATAATTTTCTGTCTCCTTTTGACTGTTGCGGATTTTACTAATAGTTACAAGACAAGTTTACTTTGGTGCAAAAAAAAAAAGCCGCGACTAGATACTTCGCAAGTTCGGTTCCATAATTAGATTGAAATAAAAATGCACGCGCGCTATCTACCGGTGATATCTTGACTGGCAAATCCATCTTTGCAAAACTTGCAAAATATAATGTTAAGGTTTTCAAAAAAGCTACAGAAAACAACAAAAAATTAAGAAAGAAGGTGCGCATCATTTACTATGGTAGAATTTCACCCAAACAAAAACTTGCATAAAAACCAACCCAGACAAAGGTTTGTCATAGTCTGTGTTGATTACGCACTGACATGACGTAATTAAGAACACATCAGGTCGGAATGTCTGCAGATATCTGACACGTGCTACTTCACAAACATTATGATAGTCACCTGTTATTTGGGTTGGAAGTGATTTGTTACAATTCCTGGCTGTCTTGAATATTTTGGCTGATATAGCGTCTAAACAACAGTGTAAAATATGTATATAAATATACCTATAGAATTAAGTTAAATCATGCTCATGGCCCTACCTATCTCTGAGGCAGCAGAGACTTGAACTTGGCTGAAATTTTGCTAGATATCATATTTTAATAGTATATTATTTTTAAGACTACATAAAATTTGACCATCAGGGCTTCGCTCTGGACCCACTGCGAATGCCCGAAGCCTCCCTGCCTTGGCTGTTATGATACCATAGTTACGGCCATGTAAATAAAGTTGTTTAATAGGTAATAATGCTAATTTGTTTATTATCTAAACTGGGCAAAACTTTGTGAAATATATAACGCAATGTAATTTCAAACAAACTTGTTGGGAACCACCTTTGGATGCCTTTGGGCATGCACAATTAAGTTAGTTCTAGACTTTAAGAAGGCGTCAACATAGTTAAAGTAATACAGGAGTCACATGTCACATACATAGTGCTAGCGAAACCAGATGTGTATTAAGGACCAATGCTTTTCTTTTTGTAAGGTAATTTAAATAGGTGATCGGGCCAACGGACAGACGAACGAATACAAATTCTTAATACAAATTCCACCTTGGCGTCATCGCTAAGCGCCTCAAACCGTACAGTGTTTCTGTGGAACAAACCTTTTTGATGATAACTTTCATCGACCTATATCTCTTCAATATTAGGAATAACTTCCTAAACAAGACCTGTCAATAAAAAGGTTCCGAATGTATGTAAAGTGTACTCCGAAGGTATGCAAAGCAGGTTTATAGACATGCGTAGTATTTCGGAAATAAATAACAACAACATACTAACAGCTGTCAAATTAACACAGGGTATTCACACAGACAAAGATTTATTCAATTTACGTCACGATGGAATGCATGTATAGTTGTATAATTGACATTTCTGCTTGAAGCCACCTGCACGTTGATACGACACACACACACACTTCGGAATGAATTACTTACCCTTGACTTTAGTGCAAAGCAATTTAGGCGATGAGATTTCTCATTATTTTTGTTGCTTTTAACAGTACATTTATATTTATGTGCAACACAAGTCAATTAACCAGTCTTGTTATTTACTAATTGCTTCACAGCAGACGACTGCATTTCTGAGTTAGATACAAGCGGTGTCAAGGTTAACTTGAAGACAATTTTAAGTAGTTTTGATTATTGGATCATAACAAAAATGCAAACTTTGCGTGGCATGTGTGTTCGAAGGACACAATATTAAAAAGTTTTACAGAATATGCATGATGAATGTGCAACTTGTTCACAGGAATTGCTATCAGTATGTGACTTTTTGTATTGCCTCCAAGAATTCTTATTACGTCAGTTGTCACATTCTGTCAGCTCATTGTGGCTTTAAAAACATTAATGTTCTAAAGTAATCGTACCCTAGAAACAACAATATATCGACGTTTGATAGTGCCGTCTTGTACACAAAGTAAAAATAATTCCCCATCGGTTTAAAAATGGCCACTGCGGCGGCAGATATCCTCGTATTAAGGTTGAAATCTGCTTTTGTTAAATGACATAAATAGAAAATATATATATTTAAATGAATTATTCAAATATATCACCCACTTGGACTTTTTTTTATGGTGGCTGTCTTATTTCATCGCGTTGTTTCGACTTTTCAAAGTCGAACTTAGTACTTACTAATTAACGTTGCGAAAAGTAGAGAATTGGTACATGTTAAAATTCCGTGTTTTTGATTTTTCGCGGCTAAACAACGAAAAGACGAGAACTCGAACGCGAAAAGACGAAACATTACGCGCTTATAATAGCGACTTTTCGCGTTTTCTTCCTTTTTGATTCCTGTCCCTTCGCTGTGGTTTTTAGTTCCTTATTCGTTTTCGTAAATGTTCTATTTTTGGCAAACATGAGATAACTTTATACATGGATTTAAATCTTCTGCTCAAGAAAATCTTGACAGCGTCATTATCTTGACAGCGTCAGTGTTGAAGTTGAGATTTTGATTAACACCTTTTAAAACTTCTTAACCACACAACTCTCTTCATTGTGTATATCCTGTTTCTATTTGTAGCAAATCAATTTTGATTATTTATATATTTTTTTCAAGTGTGGCTAATTAGTCATGTTTAACGATTACTGGTAAATTAACGTTGCATGTTGGCATTCATTTTGTGCACGTGTCTTTTCATATACCGTGTGCACCAAACCGTACATGACCCCAACCGCGGAAACGACTATGAAGCTGCAGCTTACATATTTTAAATCGATTTACCCATTTTTCTTTATCTGCTCATCCTTTGACAAAATTGCACTTTTATTTTATGTTTTTTGGTGATTTATTTATTTTTAGTGGCATTTATATCTGTTTCGTGTGATGTTCGTTGCAACGTTAAATCTCTTTCAATTCTTTTTTACCATAAACAATTTATGTTCCATCCCGGCCAAAGAACTGAGTATTAATAATCAATTAACTTCTTTGCACTTTTTAAAATTGAGTTATTGTGTTTTTGTCAAAGTTTAATTCTGTCTGGTACACTACATTATATTAACATAGACGCAATCCTATCTGTAACGCATTCCTCAGGCCGCGATAATCTTTCTGTTTGTTTCACGTAAAAACATTTTTGGCAGCATCGGCGCGGTAGTTCAGTGGTAAGAGCGTTCGCTTCGCATTCCGGTAGGCGCATGTTCGATTCCGGCCACGTCAAACCTAGGACGTTAAAATTAGGCAATCTTCTCGCTACCTGCCAAACGTTAAGCAATTCTTGAAAGGAGAAGGACTGGTACACTCGGTGTCCGATAATTTGAGTGAAGTATCATGTAGTTTAAACATATTTTATTGCCAGTATGTTATAGTAATAGGATTAGACACAAGTTGTTACAACTTTCTTAGTATTCTCCTTAAAGAAACAATTTACAAAAACAAAAATAGCACATGATGGCATATAATTACAAATCAATATACACATATATAGTTTGTGCATATATGCTGTATGAAGTATCATGTAAGTGTGTCCATGGCGCGTTGTGCCTTTTTTAGTGAGACAGCACTATACAGTCGTCATAAGTACACACTGTCACAAGCAGACACTGTTTCGATATGACCTAGACATGAGTAAAAGGGACTTTAAACCCCAATGAAACAAACAAACATTCTCTGCAGTACAAAAACTTAAAATGACTATAGGACATTCAAATGAATACAAGAAATTTCAAACGTAATGGAAAACTAAGTGTAAAATCATTTTCGTATTTTTAGTGCTCTGAAGTCACATATGTGTACACAAAAAATAAACACAATAACAATGACATTTTAATCAGTTTTTAAAATTATATTTCTAGAAACGCATAAGTCATATAATTTACAATTTTTTAGAATTTTAGAGGCGCAATTTATGAAGCTTTAGCCAGGGGTAATATGAAACAATGACCCCCGTAGAAAAGCTAAACCTTTGTATAAGCAGGTGGTCTTTATTATGTGGTCTTCGTATGATGTAAAAGCACGTCGCTATATATATATATAGGTCGTTTTCTCAGGCACCTCTTCAATATACTTTACTAAAGAAAGAAGGCTTCTGTAAAAATATGACCAGGAACCCGGGTCCTTTTTCAACGGCTATGGGATAGTTTTCTACGGGTACCCGACCCGGTTATATATTTCTTCGTGAAAAAATTACCCCGGTAACTTCTCTACGCGGGGGGGGGGGGGTAATTTTTCACGTTATACCGGCACCCTTTTAACAGTTATGTGTGTTATTTTCCCCATCGACTTAGGCTTGTAAAAAATGAAAAAATAAATTAACAAAAAGCTGACATTAAACTGACTTATAACCTAACAGGGCCTTTAATGTCTATTTTGATAGACGTGCATTTGATTCGTCTTTTTCTCGGTTAAGACCTGACACGAAATCTACAAGACAAAGTTGTTTGTTACAGTCTGGGGCGGCAGATGTGAAAGAACAGAGACCAGGTCAAATACCTACATGTATGTATCAGCATATCGCCATGTAGTTAGTTGTATGGAAATTGATTAGATCCATTTGAAATTGACAAGGCGTGATGAAGATCAAGGTCACCTTGATTGTTGATGTAGTGATAACAAGCAAAACACAATGCTATCATGCAAATACAACAGACATACATGCGGTGCAGCGAACTACATGTATTGTCAGTAAAAGGGGGATGTACTCGTATTGTGCATTCAAATCTTCATACTTGTTCTTTTTCATTGAAGATGTAATTGTTAGAGAAACCTACTATACAACCATATCTTCTTTATTTGTCGACGACGTAGCCATGCAGATCGTTAAAGCAAATTAATCACACAGCCGTAGCCACCTATAAGTTCAAGTGTCCTGCTAGAATACAATGCGTTTTGTAGCCTAATAATAAAAGTTTCTCCAAGAAAAGCATACGTTCGCGTAACCTAATAGTTAGAGCGTCCTCCTAGAAAACCAAATGTTCTTTTATGGATCGATGATGAAGCCTATATATGTAATAGATAGAGGGCCCTACTAGAAAACATTTTCTTTATTTATCGACGGCGTAACCTAATGGTTAGATAGTCCTGTTAGAAAATCATACATTCGAAACCCATAGGCATCATTGATAGTTATTGAAAGATTGTGGCTACTTTTAATATGGCGATTGGTATTGCTGGACAACACGAAGGAAGGTTGACTCGGTGTCAGAGTTGTATGACCGAAAAGATTATCAGATAAATGTGGTACAAGTCTTCGAGTTATCAGACAGACGTCACGCTTATATATCAATCAAGGCATTCAATTGTTTTTTGTTCCCCGTTTTAAGAAAAAATAGGGATTAAAATAAGACATGTCCGTACGTCCGTTTTGTTTTCCGTTTGTCCGTTTTGTTTTCCGAATGTCCGTTTTGTTTCCGGAGCATATCGTCAACAAATAAGGTGTAGATTTCAACACACTTTATAAGAAGTTTGCTTATATGAATCAGGTTAAGTTTGAATTTGAGTATTTTTGAGTCGTATATTTGCCATAAGCATAGCCCCGTTTGAGCTTACAATTTTTAAAAGTATTTGTTTCCGGAGCATATTTTAAGCCAATTAAGTTTCCATTTCATCCACCTATATTACAAGTCTGTTTAAGAATTTTTTTATTTTTTGAGTATTTGTTCAATTAATTTAGCATTATTTTCGAGGTCTATCATTTTAATGAGAGGCGACAAAGTAAACATTCAAAAGTGACATAGTTGTCAGTGTGGGACATTGATTTCGAGCTTGCTTTCGAAGTTTCTAGCTAATTATCATTTCAATCTAATAAATTTATTGTAAATTTATACTAACAGCTGTCAGAGAGAATTACATCTTTAGAAGAGCTAAAAATAAACAAATTAATGATTTACTTAAAATTTTAAAATCAAATTGTAATAATTTGATGTTGTGAGACTCTAGAAATGCACTTTGGTATAATTATTTCAAGAATTTTTGGCTTATTATTTCTAGTTGTAACCCAAGTAAACCATTTGCGAAATTTCCCATGGCTAAACTAAAAAGTTTGCTCCAATAGAATAACGAAGTGTTATTTAATTTGTTATATGCTGATATGATTCTCTCAAGGCCTTAAAAGTCAAAATACGATATTTAAGGAACTCTCCTACGAGAAAATTCATTAGAAGTATTCTTAAGCTTGCGCCATATTTTTTTCATTTGTCGGAAGTGAAAATATATTATTAAAAATGCTCTCTTATGTGAAGGTTCATTAGATCAGTTTCAACACCAACATTTCCCGTGCCCGCAATCTCGCGTTATTCTCGCGTGATAATGGTGTAATAGAATTACACGAAAGTTTTTCGATAAGCAAATTATTGTAATTCTCGCTGGATGACATGTCACCATTCTTGAAACCATAACCCTAGTTTAATATCACGCTATTTATAGAGAGAGAAAACGCAACATATCAAGTTTGAAAAGAGCTGAAGGCGTTTAAAACCATAAGAAGAATAATAACAAATAAATAGTTCAATTTTTTTTAAATTTTCGGCTTAAGCAATCAATAGATTTTAAGTGGGAGAATAAGGAATGACTTTGATATGTATCAGGCTCTTTCTCCCAAACCGCCTCTTTTTTATCTTTTCTTGTTTTCCTTCTTCCATTTTAAAATAAACTCCCTGTCTAAATGGAAACAAAGGTTGCGTTAACTAGTTCGTATAATGTCATTAATTGGCACTATCTAAGCACGACTAGACTAGTCTTCGTTATTAGGCAAGCAACTAATATTTAATCATCTACCTTCCTCCTGTCAATCGCCCCTTTCTCCTTTCTTTAAATACCCTCCTTCTCCCAGTCGGGATAACAACTCCCAAAGCTCCGTTGGTGAGAAGAGATTTTGTAGCGCAAGTTTCGATTTGCATTTTTGATTAGAATATGTCTTGGTCTAAAACCCCTGTCACACCTAGCCGCGTTGCAACTGCGATAGCACGGCGTTGTTAAATTTCCCAGAGCGCCGTGAGAGCGCAGGAAAAATTGATATTTCCATGAAGATGACGATGTCACGGCGTTCTCGCGGCGACCTTGGCGTTTCTACGATCGCCGTGCAAGCGCAACGGATAACCATTGCGTTCGCAGAACGACCTCTGTGCGCGTCCGCGGCGATCCTGTGGCGTTGAAGGAGACCTGTGCTGCTACGGCGACCTCACGGCGATCCAACTGCGCTCTTATAAAAACGCCGAGCGACGGCGTTTGTTTTGAGCATGCTCAAAATGGGCGCCGTCGCATGCTCAAAATGGGCGCCGTCGCTTGGCGTTCTATGCGATCCCAACGCGTTCCCTGGCGATGCCACTTCGTTGCCGCGGCGATGCTTGAGATTCCACTGCGTGCATATCGGCGTTCTTGATTTTTCTTGGACGCCGTGGGAACGCGGTCCTAGTGTGACAGGGGTTTTAGTGTACAGACCATAACTCTTACAGTTGGAATATAGCTAGAAACAACAAGTGGTTAACATGTGATAAGTATTTAAATAAAATGTATTGAACTAACTGTTAGATAAGCTACGACACAAGAATTTAAGCTGACGTGTTTACACCTAAAATCAAGTTTTTAATTCTTAAATTTATCCGGCAAAGAAATTTCCTTGAACAGTTGCGGGCACAAGACCGTAGAGAACAAATGTTCGTCACTTTTTTAAGAAATGTTGGAGTTGTTATGCAACGCTGATACCAACGCTCATAAATCTGATCGGCAAAGAATACAAAATTGCGTGACGTTGAATGGATCGAAACGAGTAATGACAAAAAACCTCAAACACAGACAAGATAAATGCGTCAATTCTTCTCAGGAACGCCGATTCTCAGTTAATGAGATTTTATAGACAACGTGATGGCATTAAATTTGAGTTTAACCTAATCACCTGACGGATGGTTAAATACGATAATAAAACGCAGAAGAATGGTAACGTGACCAGAATACTTACAGGAAGCTCTACTTCCATTACGGCACTTTAAGTTCGTAATTTGTAGTAATCGTATTCAACATCTATGAACAAATAGCCATTGGAATGAGCTTCGTGCTATCTTCTTAAAACAAACATTTCAAAGTAATTGTAGCAATTTGGAGAAATTTACCGATACATTTGACACAATTAGATTGAACTTCAATTTCAAAGAAAAGTACAATTCAAAACATTAATAACAGTAATTTTCGCACGAGTTATTCTCGTGTGCAATGTAATAAATACGGACAACTTGCTTCCGGGATTCAGACTCCAGATAAAAAAATAAACTAATGATATAAAGTGCTCTCTGTGCTTGATTTTAGAAAACGTTTAATATATAGATGTAGCACTCGTAAAAGATATATATATATAGCGACCCCACTTGATGAAATATAAACGTTATTTATCTTCAAAAAGGTAATATTCTGTTGATTACATTTTAAATGATTCATTGCAACATTGCGCCTCTAGCTTTATGCCACATACGTTATAAAATGTTCCCTTTCCAATGTCTATAACTTTCTTCAATATTAATAATTTCACTAAGTGTGACCACTTATTTTACTCGTCTGGTTCTTCTGAACACAAAAATATATAGTTGTATAAGGTTTTCTGAAGCATTTACAATTTTGTATTATTTTGCATTTCGGAAGTGGAGGTTAGGCAGCCATTTTGTTTGCCGTCACTTTTGATTGGCTGCATGAAAATAACACCCTTTCCATTAAATGAACATTATTTGATGTTTTTCACTAGATAACAGTGCAAAATATAGCATTTATTTCATTAATAAATCTTTATATTTTATTAAAAAATGTAATAAAATATTCAACTCACGAAAATTACATTTTCTGAACCTGTACTTAAAAGTATATCAAGCTCAGGTTATAAAAGAAAAATACCAGAATTTACACAAATGTTATTCTCTCCCTTTTTCTTTAATTTGTCATCTTAACTTTGAGTGTCTGTACACTAATATATGTGTTTCCTTTAGCTACCATTGGTGGCAGGTCTCAATCATACATATGGTTTTGTGCTGTTTTTCTGTAGATTATCAATTTCATATGTCAGTCCCTCTCAATTTGCTTTTAACGCCCCTTATTACCAGCATCAGATATGTCCAGGAAAGTGATTATTAAATACAATAAGTGTATTAGTCACGTGACTGTTAACGAATATTTTTTTTCTTCAAATTTTACAGTTTTTGAAACCTATGTGGGCTAACCAACTAGAGATTGTTATTCGCTATAATACCCATGTCAACATACCATTTATATTAATATTGATATTCACAAAGATCTTTAAAAAACAAAGATAAGTCACTTCAATCGGAAAGCAACATGCTCTCAGTCTGTTAATACGATGGTGTGTTTTAAATGTGCGCGCTTAAGTGTTTTACAGGCCCAGTAAGTAATCATGCAAACCCAGAAATGTGTCATAATAAACAGGAATGAATAAAAATAAATGCTGAATAAAATAAGTAAACATTGTGTACGTCGCATAACTACTTATCAATACAGGGACATTTATAAATACTCAACTACATTTTCAAGACGTTGACGTCCATGTTGCAATTGTGCGCATGTCTGTAAAAGGGTTTTTCAAACTTCAATCTCATTTCATTATTTGCAAAGGAATTT
>JAUMGZ010178937.1:0-14198 GCA_032359645.1 Pododesmus macrochisma | reverse complement strand
ATATTATTCAATGTGGTATGTATCTGAACTCACTACAAATTTGTCTTTGCAGCACTGAACAATCTGATAAGTATTCATCCAGTCTCTGTATAAATTTATATATTGCTGGACAGAAAGTAATTGATGAAATACACTTTTCTTTACTCTCCCTGAACCTGACTAATTATAACAGAGAATAGTTCAGCATTAAGACTTTTGTAGTACATGTGACAGGTTTTATTAATGATATTCACTTATTGCATCTACAATATCTATGGTGAATCCTTTTCCTTATAAACTCATATTTTTCAGTGAAAACTCTAAAATATAATAAAACAAGCACAAAAGTCACCTAAATATTCTCAAGGAATGTTGAAATTTATTCAAAGTTATGAAAATAAACTTTAATTATATTTTTTCTATTTTATTATTAATCTTTGGTATAAATCAGTTGAAACTTATGGAAATAGTCTGGGAAAAAACCTGCCAGAAAATCCAGGCCTACTTCAAAAATTGTGGCTACCATTTGTTGTTTTATTCTTCCCACACTTCTTTGTTAGATGTATGGGCAGAGTAAATTCAAAGCTGAAACTGACAATACACTTTAAATTGAAATTTAAAGCATAAATGTATGACAAAAACCCTACAAATGACCCCATACAGCTTCACCTCCATTTTATTTTTAAAAATACATTACAACATATAAATACATAATTATTATTATTTAACTGATTGCACAATCAGTAATCAAATAAGGAAATATTTAAACGATTAAACTTTCTTTCTAATATCTGTTTAAAAATCTGATATTACGTCTGAATATTATTAATATGCACATAGCAGGGATACTCAAGCAATTTTGTTTTAATGCCCTTTGTTAATGACAGGTGGGTTGCTAGTGTGTGAAACAGCAAAAATACTTTTTATTAAGACTATAAAGCAATGACCCAATGAAATCAGATAGACTAAGCATTCGTACAGTGAGATTAAAAATGTCTAAAAGAAGTGATTTTTCAAAATACACACCATTTGTAATGTGTCTCCACATGTCAGCCTTTTACATACTCTCTGATATGTATGCCAATGACAGTTTCTCACCATATTGTGTAAAACTTGTTGAATTTTCAAAAATGACATTTTTAAGACAACATAATTATTGCACTTGCACCCTCATTCTACTGGAGTTTTCAGAAAGCTCCTTAAACATTAATTTCAACACGTAATGATTACATTTAGCCTCCATTTGATCATCCAATAAATTTTCTAGCTAAGCCTATTTTAAATTACTTAATATTCAACATGTCCAAATGAAAAATAAACAATTTTGGTGGTCTCGAGTGAGTTAGCCCTCATTTGATCATAAAGCAAATTACATGTATCTTTGTAACTAGTAAAAAATGTTCCTGAAACATATGCCCTTCCTAAGAAACAGTCATATTCCAAATTTATTTATGTCCAGACCTTAAGCCTCTGCAACCCGTGGACATCTCCTTCACGAAAAGTTGAATTTTTTTTAGGTTTGATATATTCTACCAAGCCATAGTGTAAAAGATAAAAAAGTTTCCATAAAACTTTATAACCAAGTGCTTTATTTTCAAAAACTTTAACCCTGGAATGAACAGAAGGGACGTACAGACAGGATAGTCAACACCTAATGCCTATATAGTCCAAACTACCTTCAAAGCAGGGGCAACATTATAGTTAGTTTCAACATATCTAACATTTTCATTTTTTGGTAGCTCCTTAGACTTCCTCCCCATTCTCCTTCTTCTTCAAAGTTTCATCATAGGATTTCGCTCCTTTCCAGATACACTTTAATTCATCCACCAATGTCTCGTAGCGATATGCCACACGGATGTCGGCAACATTTGTTCGACTGACATCATTACCAGCTACACCTTCCTTCATATAGTTCAGTCCTAACCAATGCCGTTTCACCTGAAATATTTAACTCTTCCATCAACTTCATAACAAATCATGTAGAACCAATGCGATTTTTTTTTTACGGTTTTTGAGTTAATATGTGCACTTAGAAAATTAGAAAAAGTAGAGGGTCTGTTTGTTAGGAACATATTTCAAGTCCAAACACTAAATAAATGTACTGCAATGCTCTCCCGTAATGGATCTTGGCTATTATACAGGACCGTAGGTGCTTGAAAGGGGAGGGGGTCCTTATTAGGTGGAATACGGTAAATTGTATTATTCATAAGTTCAACGCTTTTCATTCGAGCTGACTGGGGTAAAAGAGTGGAGTGAGTAAATTCAGATAAGAAATGAGAGTTTCATACTTTTTCATTACAGTCCTACTGAAAAACATCTGTTTGGATCATAAACTCTATTATTCAGAACTATTTTGATTTATACCTTTAGTTTTCAAATTCAAAATAATCTCAATAAATCATTAAATAAGAATGTAAAGAAATTTTACCTTTTCTTTAAATGAAATACTCCAAGAATATTATTGTTAAGATTTCTCAATAAAATGTTCTAATTTGAAAATTAAATATTTAAAACCTGGCTACTTACCTCATGTTCAAAGCCACTCTGACGTACACTGTTTTTGGCTATCTCACACATGTCACATGAGCTCAACTTCCAGACCTGGGCAGCTATGCTGTACTCCTCCATCAACGCTTCCTATGTATACAAACACAAAAGTCAATCAATGTGGATTAAAAAAAGGTATTCATAATCAATCTTATATGTTGTCCCTTCAACTAAATTCTAATCAGTTCAAAGGTCAAATAAATTCTCCAAATACTTGTTCTTTTTATTGAAGTTTCACATAGGTTAGGTGATATAGGCTTGTGTCTTCTTATGACACTTGTATTGTACTGCAGACACAAACATAAATACACCTTACTTAGTCTTATTATACTGACATAAAGTTAACTTGTACTTGTTCTATCTATAAATAAATGTTCAGTGTCAGACAAAAACATTTAAAATTGCGGAGTCTTTATTTTTACTTGTACGTCAAATCCGGGGTCTCCTACATAGTGAGCAGACATTTATTAATTTTTGTTATAAAATATCAATGAATATAGAATGTTCATTCCTACAAAGACATTATAGAAATATGTTATTCAAAAAATAATTGCCATGTTATTTATATGACCTGACTTGCATGCCAAATTCAGGGTCTACAACATAGAGAGCAGACGTTCTTAATTTATCGCTAGAAAATGTCAGTGAAAATATTTATAATATATATAGTGTTCATTTTTACAAAGACTTGAAAGAAACATATTTACCTTTGTGAAGTGGAACTGTAGGGGGTCATCTGTGGACAAAGAGACATTCATGCCACGGGCGAAGTACTCGGGCAGTGGATTACGGTGGTAGTTCAGGAAGAGAGAATTGTTACTGAGAGGAGACATAGCAATACCTATCTGTGACAAGTAGTACAGATACTGAAGAACTGGAACCTGTTAGGAAAACCAAATAGCATGTTAATTCAATATTACTTAACTCCGTTCTTTTCCATGATGAAAGTAAAAATAGAACAGCTGAAATGGCCATAGTCAACTTGACATTTCTGATAAAATCTTATCTTGTACATTTTGTACTTAAAATTCTCTTTGTGAATATTGCCTTCAAATAAGAAATAATATTTTAATGCAATGTCTTCCTGCAGTTTATCAGATATCAAATTTTGACATGAAACGCTTACATCCTATGCGTTTAAATAAATCAAGTAATAAAACAACTTTACATAACCAAATTTTTTTGTAAGAGTAATCTGTCATATAGCCTTAGACCTACCTTTCTAAGCATGAGTCCATGAGATATGTTTTCAGCTACCATAAATCCGCCGACAAGATGTGTGACATTTCCCGCCTCTCCACAGTGAGGTCGCAGGACAAATAAGTTCATACCACGCTCTCTGAAGCACAAATGTTTTAATCATGTCTTATAAATGTAGTATTAGGTTTTTTTTAGTATTCAAAAATACATGCACATTGTTTAGTGCTAAATCATTTTCACAGAGATGTTTTTTTTATTTTAGTTGAAATGACTTTTTACAATAAAACTTTTTTATGACCCAATTTCAAGGTAGCTCTCAATCAAAATCAGCATTTTCAAAATGCTACAAAATGCTAATTACCGGTACCAAATTAACGTTTTTGTACAAACTCAACCAAGTCTTACAATGAGTAAACTTTTCCAATAATAAAATATACCTTACATGTATGGGCAATATGCAAGGTCTTTTGAAGATATTTCACTGACTTCAAGAATTTTTTCAAGGTAAATTTTGTTTCCAAGGCAAAACTAGAAATTCAAGCACATTTTAAGCCTCTATGAACCCTGTAAATAACCTTCGAGCCAAGTTACATTTAACAGGTTATTTTTCCTCTTTCCATCCTTTGATTGTTGAAGATAGTATTCTTAGCTTTTAAAGTGAATGTGGATTTTTATGTTGGTGAATGGACATGTATTTATTTTCTAAAAAAAGTTAAGGATTGTAATGTTGGAAAATGTATTCTTAACTTCTTAATTGATTAAGGATTGTCATATTGCCATACTGATGTGTTTTCTTACCTTCTGAAGTGGTTGAGAATTGTCATGTTGGCGTACATGTAGTATAAATAGTAGTTATAGGGTGGGTTTTCTGAGCTTGTCCAGTTCTCTGGAAGTGGTGTATCATTAGAGAACTTCACATGCTCCGACTTGGACTCATCATCTACAGAGTCAAATCCTGTCACCTAGAACATCAAATGGAGTTAATCATATTCTCATACTTAAATACAAAACGTATACCACTGTTACTGATAATGTATGGGTTAATGAAGTTTATCAAGGTAAGACAAGGTTAAACCTTGCTATTTTGTACTAAACAATCAAGTACATGTATTATCAAGTTAAAGTTTGGTTTTTGTACTTAACAATCCAGTATAAGCACATTTATGTTGGAATAATATGTACCTTATAGTACAGGGACATTCTGTACATTAGGAGACACCCAATTGTTAAATTACTGAAATCTACTACACTTAGCCTAATATAATTGTTTTATTATAGTTAAATGACTGGTTTTTTGTTTGATATATTGGAATTTTGCTGTCTCTTCAACATATTTTAAGTTATGCCAGGAAAGAGTCTGCTTGTAACAATTCAAACTCCAACAGCCAACTTTTATAGTGCTGTCTTATTGTAGTTCTAGTATCATGCCACAGACACACTGACACAATAGCACACTTTATCCTTTATCCGATTATTGTGACGCTGATTCAACCAGTCCTTTTACTACATGTATCATTATGATCACCTGACACAAATCGGCCACACCCCAAAATTAGCATCTTTTAACACTTAGATATATATTGTTCCAACTAGCTGCTAGATGGGCGATCATACCAACAGACCTAACGTTAAGATATATGTCTGCTTGACCACAACATCACTACTTACATGTCTGAGAAAAGTGTAGAGTTCTGGGTGAGACTTAGGGTTGTTTGTTGCCTCAAACAATGGCAAAAACACATTCTCCATTATTCTCTGGAAGTGTGGCACCATGTTATTCCCCTTGTACACATCACTGTTATAGAAACAAGAACACATTGTATGTATGTCAATCAACATATACAAATAAGACCACATTTTTAAATTCAATGAAAAATAATGTAACACTGTGAATTGAGGCTGACTTTTATAGTGCCTCTTGAAACATAATGTCATATAAACATTGCATCCCACTAAGTCAGATTATTCTAACACTGCCCCTACCACCTTTGGCTTGTAGCTTTGATTTACCGACATCTGTCTATTCTAAATCAATTTTCTCTATAGCGTCCAATGTTGACTGCTGCCTCAAAGCTAGATCTGAGGTTCGGGATGGGGGTGTCTCGCACAGAGTATTGGCTCTTTCCTCTTATAAATATCATATTTATTGGAGGCATGTTTCAGATTGCATTTTTGTCTTTTTAGATATTTATATGTATGTATTATCATATACATGTAATAAAACTTTTCTCTGAGTATTCTGTCACTTTGTGTTCCGGTTGGTAATGGGTTCGATCCTGGACAAATCAAACCTAAACCGTTAAAATTAGGTTATCTTCTCAATCCCTGCTAGCATTAAACATTTATTGGTAGGAAAAGGACTGGTTTGCTCAGTGTCAGTATAATGCTATAGAGTGACGTATTATGCCAATGTGTCTGTGACATGTTATTTCAGTGAGACAGCACTATATACCGTAAGTTACCATAAGTGTACACTGTTACCAGTAGACACTGTCTCGATATGGTCTATACATGAGTTGAAGAGATGCTAAGTATAAGCCCCTATTAAATAATCAGCTCTCTGACTTTAATGATCATTCATTTCTCCATTTAGCCATCTTAAGATTGTGGTGCATTGTATATATTTCAGACACCATCTGTCTGTATTGATCAAATTTTTCAATAGAATGAACCTTTTAATGTGTATTTCAGACACCCTCTGTTTCCACTGATGTCACTACTATTTGAGAAGTGTGAGCATGCCTCGCAGTCGGCGGACTGTCCTAGTTCTGATAGTTTTGATGTGGACATCCAGGCATTTGTTCATCACCAGGAGAAAGATCGTAAGCCCTTCTTTAGCGAGGATCCAGATTTAGATGCTTTGGTATGTGTCAAATATGAAAACAGAAAAGATTTATCAAGAACTGTGCAGAGTTATTTTGCTTTTTAACACAAAATTATAATGAGAATATAACAAACATCATTTAGAAATCTTTTTTTTTTGGCAAATTTACAATACTGTATTGCCTCGTTGTGTGATAAACAATTTCTTTAATTTGTCATTTTACTATTCTAAACAAAGAAATAACTTGCATTATCATCTGTGTTACTTACATTTTTGGAGCAGCTTCTACATTTTATTTTACATGTCTTTTGACTCACACTCACTCAGATATCAGTTTAACCAATGAAGAACTGTTAGACTGAAGGACAGAGTTGGTAAATTTTCATGAAACTTAGTTGTGCCATTTAATTTGTAAAATATTCATTTTCTTGTATGTCAAAAACACCATTTGATAAAGCTGTGTTGAATTTGTTAGTAAAAACTGAAAGAAAAGGGCGTAGAATCTGTGATTCTTTGTTCTTGAAACTAAGTTAAGATACGACTCTTTGCACCTAAAATGCGGCACACCGGGTCAATTCTAGTCCCTTGAAAACAGCTCTATTGATTTGGCTTAAAATTGCCACAAATGTAGTACTTAATCTGATCTACACGATGGCATATGCGTAATATCTGGGAAAATTCGTTTTTTCAAAATATCTAAGCCAGAATGCCTCAAAATGACCAATTTTAGTGACACACTCACCAAATCGACGTCAATTGTTGACCAAAAGCAGTTATCTTCTTCAGGCTCGGAATAAGATATTTCCGAGATGCACGGAAAAGCTTGAAAGTGAAAATAAGGCCTAACATAATCACAAATTTATTAAATTTTGAATTGAAAGTCACCTCATTTTCGACGTTATCTAAGATATATTAGTCTGGTTCCCGGCACGCTCTAAACAGGTTCCCAGTTGTGTCATGCCAACTATATTGCGCAGCATATCAGGGGAGGTAACCAGACTAGACACGCTCATGACCCATTCTAGAGCCCAAAACTGGTGACCTCACCTGAAACGACATTTTACGTCATTAGGAGATGGCAATCGATGCAGACGGAACAACTGGAGGTACTGTAAGGGTCCGTTGTCAGTGTTTGTAGGGAGTAAATATTAATATACCTCTGACATCTGTCACGTTTGTCACTGAGGGCAAACGAAGAGCAAATATTAACTTTATTTACTATATAAAGAGTAACAATTGAAAGGAGCCAGCGTAGCTCAGTTGGTAGAGACCTTTGCCCGTTATAGACCTTTTTGGTAACACGAAGATCGCGGGTTCGATTCCGCACGGCGCTATACAATTTATTTTCTTACAATGGTTTTTCATTTTTTTTTATCACAATTTAGTCTTGATCTTAACTTTTTTATTTTAAAAAATCGAACTTGCAAACAAAATAAATGAAGAACAAATTTTTTAATTTGGGACAAACTGTCATAGGAAATTCATAGATCTTAAAATAATTTTCAAGCATATTTTTTTTCCACAAATGATTTTTGTAAAAACTAAAATTTTGATTTGTTGTTAATTTGTTAACACAATCATTATCATTGACAAAACAGAAAACAACCATATATGAGCTAGGGTGGTTAAAAAAAATAACTGAATTATTTATTTACAAAGTCACAGGGTGAAATATGTTGAAAACTTGTAGCAGAATCTTTTTTATGATAAAACAGATGTTCCAGTTTCTTCGTCTTTTCTCTCAGTTTTTCTTGCGAAACCTCTTAAGGTGTCGCCATTCTTGTAGAGGAAATATGTAGTGGGCGATAGGATCCCATTGACGGCACTCTCTCCTCACATTCAAAATGACGACAACAACGTGTACCGGCCAACTTTAAGTGCAGGGGCAAATATGTTAACCACGTGGGGAAATCAATAAAGCTGTTTTTTGCATTCGGTGAGAAGAAATATAAGTTTATCTCTGGAAGAAATAGTTTTATCAGCCAATGGTATAGACATGTGGGAAAACCGTTATAATAATTAGCTATATCGTTGTTGGCATATTTCCTTTGATTCCAAGTTGTCTCTAGGGGGAGGTTACTCGTGTATCTTTGCGGGGAGAAGGCATTTCTCTTTGAATTGTATTATCTTTTTCGTTGAAATTTATCACATTTATGTAAACCCCGAGGAATGCAGAGAAGCAAGACATAAGAATAGTTTCATGTTAGCGTCCAAGACTGATACACAGCCTTTAAATACTTTGAGACGCACTCATTATTCATTTCAATTTTAATAAAGTCTTTTCTGTTTGGAATTTTGACTAAAAATGAAATATATAACAGAACAGATAATGTAATTATAATCATAAAAAACAGTACATATATAAAAACAGGTGTCTTTGATATTTTCTTAACATAAATGTTTTGAGTTATATTATTAAAGGTTAATACTCTGTTTAAATATATATAGCAAAGGAAAACATTACTTGGAAAAGTTTGATATTCATTTGTAGAAATCGAAAAGTCTGATTGGGCTCACAAATACATAAAATCAACTGTCACAATTATTAACTATTACACCAATGTTTATTATTATTGACTAAACACTGACAGTTCCTTAAACAATCTCTATCAAAAATGAATCGCCATCCCCTCTCCTTCCCCGCTCTGTCTTCCTTCTCATTTAAATATATTCTTTTACTCTGTCTCCCTATTTTCTGTTTCTTCTCCTCTCTTTCTAAAGTTACATGTACATATACTTAATTTGGTGTTGCCTAATGTATGCATGTCCGTGAAAAAGATTGGAATGAATGAAAGTTATGACTACAATGTATTTGTAAACTATGTACATGTAATATGTAAAAAACTTGAATATTAAACATTGAAAAAAATGTTTATTTACTTGGGCACCAATAATTCAACTTCAGGGGTGTGGGGAACGGGGGTGGGGGGACGGGACTGGTACTAAATATACAAACCAATTCAGAAACGAGGTCATTTAATACATTTCAATCAATTAAAAATATTCAGTCACACCTATACTATATATTACAGGTCCGTAGCAGCATTTTTGAAAGTGGAGGGGTCAAACTTTACGTAAACCAACCAGCAAATAATAAAGATAAGAGCTACGAAGCAGATCACGGGCGACATAGTTACGTATTTGGTAGAGGGGCGGGAGGGGGTTTCGTACCTTTCCAATAAAAATTAGATTTGTTATGTCAAGATGATTCAGTTCATGCATTCTGTAAATTTAATGAAGGGAAACCATGGCTTTAACACACATTTTTACAATTAAGTTAAATAAAACTTTAAAAAAAAAATGGTGACCATGATGGGCCCCTTTGTCCTATTTTGGCCTGTATTCGAAACACGACACATTTATAAAGTACGAAAATTTTAATACTACAAGTACAAAGCAAACTTTGTCATTTAACTAATAATTGTATTTTTTATTATAAATGGGGGCGAAGCCGCTGGATTTGTTTTAACTGTTCACCAGTTTTGTGAGTCTGCGCTCTTCTCAGTTACAGGAATCAGACCGAAGTTTGTTTTTCTTTACTGCAACAGAATAAACTATTTTTTCAACTCCAACTTAAAACAATTTAATTTTTTCCAGCAAAACTGGCAGCAACATTATTTTTTACAAAAAAATCCTAGCCCCCTCCCCCTCTGAAGTTAAATGGTTGGTGGTGCCTTACTACTCACTTCGCACTGAAAACACATGTTACACGAAAACTTATGTACTATGTATATATTATACACGACATTAAGAAAAAATAATCAAGAGAAAAAGAAAAGAAAAAAACAAATTGTTAAAAGATTAGGTAAACGATTAAACATACCGTTAACGTTATGGAATCGCTTGAGCCCCAGGCTGTTGTTATTTTCAAATAAAGTCAACTTTGCTGGGATAAACTAGTACTCTATCAAGCACATGTATTTATAATGTGTAATATGTCTCTATTAAAAGCATCAACACTATTTTGATATATTGACATGCCGTATTAATAACAGGTAAAGAGTGCGTACAATTTAATTAAACGTGTCCTCTGGTCTGTGCTTTGATTGTAAACATTTTAACCATAGATGGCAAGATACGTTTCATGATGAAAATGTCGCCAAATCAAGTGTAACAACCTTTTGATTTGGATTTATTTAAAAACATGATATTTGTTACGACGTGGTACGACTATGACGTCATTAAACTGGGAGGAACAATGGATATTTTATATAGGGGTAACCAAATATAAGGATTAACGTGAGTTTAATACAAGAATAGTAACTAGCACGCACTTTGGGTATGTTTGCATGATTCATACAGATAAGTCAGGTTTTAGTCCCTAAAACGTTGATCAATTGACCTTTCTGTTCGATCTGCGTCTGTAATCGCCATTGTTCGTAGATAAAGAACAATGACTTTTTCAGACAGTATACCGCTGACTTGTTATACTATCTTGTTCATCGTCCAACATTAATAGATCGATGCCGCATATTTATGACACATGATTTAAATAATCAACAATCGTTTACAAAGAAGAATTTAGGTTCGTATATAGAAGTTACACTATAAAGAATATGTATAGATGATACGTATATAAAGGTCAAATGTACACGTATAGAAACTGTGTAATCTCTTGTGGTGACTTATTTGTGCAGTTTCGTTGTTTCGCCTCGTAGGAGGCAAAGACGCGACTATAATTATCTTCGGCTTCATCCGTGAAATAACGATAAAAATAGCTTCTGCGTTATTTCGCAACCCAAGGCACGAAGGCGAAATAACGCTTAGGCAAAAATGTCGAGGCGTCCCTTGATTTAAATTATTTTGTCTGTATAGTTTCGTCTTTTCGCTTGTTCACCTTCACCTCCTTGCGGACGAAGTAACGCAGTATCGCTAATTATCGTCTTTTCGCCTGTTTAATGGGCGAAGTAACGCTTATTGTCGCTTCTTTGCCTTCGCACATGTATTTAGAGAAGAGTTAAGGTGCACACGAAGTCAAAATGGGAATTGCTTGAAGTACTCCATTGGACAGCTGTTACGGACATATTCAATCTTTGTCAGCCAGAGATGCCTAATAGATTACATAAACATATCTATATAGTTTGATAGTAGCAAAATACTAAAGAGCGGAAATAACAATCCAATGCAACAACTTATACATTTTGTAATACGATATTCTCTTGGGTTCACACATAATAACTGGCAGAACGTTATTGGCCTTGAATCGAATTGCGAAGTGCATTCAAAGTAAATCCGAATCTTATGGTGAGTAGAAGATTTGCAAGAAGGTCTAAAAAAGTAAATCGAAAAACCATGACGATATTCTAGGCCGTAAGTCCATGGACATTGGCAAACAATAAGAAAACGTTGGACGCACACAGAAAAATGAACCAAATTTACATTTATTAACTAAAAAGGAAACATAAATGGCAGTGCGGTGGCACTGTGGTTAGGGCGTTCGCTTCGTGCTGATAAACTGGTGCTGGGATCCAAGGTGTGAGATCGAATCCCGGTCGCGTCAAAACCTAAGACGTTAAAATTAAGCAATACTCTCGCTCCCTGCTAAGCGCTCATCATTACTGGGTAGGAGGAGGATTGGTTGGCTCGGTGTAAGGAAAATGAGACCGAGTGAAGTATCATGTCAATGTGTCTGTGGCGTGCTATTTCGGTGAGACAGCACTATAATGTCGTCATAAGTGCGCACTGTCACAAGCAGACACCCTCTCGATATGACCTATACATGAGCTTGAAGGAGGCTAAACCCCAATAAACACACTAAATGACAGCCATTTGCGATATTCCAATCCCCACTTTTTTCACCTGTGCACAACTAGAAATAACAAAGGTCATTCCATGATTATATATCTTTCATTTCTTGAGGAGATAGATTGGAAGAAAGTTTACGGACAAACGATGCATGGTAGAGTAGCTTATCTGACCAAACCTCAAGGCGAGTTAAACATTTCGTCGTCAACGTAATAACAATTATGAACAACAATAACCAATTACGCATTACCGTCCACCTTGCTTGAACCACTCTCTGTTTGGTATATGAATAATCTATGAAGATTTATGAAGTTTTGGCTAATTTCCCACATCTTGTACCGACCCCGGGAGATAAAGCTTGGTGATTTGAATAAGTTTGTATTCGTATACTCTGTCTCTTAACAAAAATGAAATTGAAATGTGTCCTGCCGTTGTGGAAGAGTAGATACTTGAAACTTAAAACGTGAACGTAGTTTGTTCTAAAATTGAATTTAATTGACCCCTAAAGGAGAACCCTTTTTAGGTCAAAGTCTTTAACAAGCTTGGTTCTCCTTGCATCAAGATTACTATGTGTGTATATATGCAAGCATTAAGCACTAGGACCGAATAAAATCAAGTCGAAAATGTTACATGTGTACAGTATAGGTACAATGTAGTGACAGAAGAGCGTGTATTACCATGCTTAATTGAATCCAGGGTCTCGCCTTTAAAATTACGGTTCCTCGTGTCCCAGGTTTAATATATATGCAAGAATTAAGCTCTATACCTACTAGATTATAAGGACAAGTTTTTGAATTGTTCTAAATATTTTGCCCATAATTGTGCGCCCCCTGTTAGGCCGAGTGTTATAAACGCATGTATTCGACATTGCCGTTCAGCTTTTTTCATACTTAAATAAGTCTTTTGATAATGTTGGATTATGTTATGATGTCTTCGTTTGGTTGACCCCCTCCACTTTTTCAAATTCAGTTCTGCCATCAATCAAGGTTATTCCCCCTTTTGAGTTTTTAGCCTTTGTGTTTCTTGTATGGGTTTTGATTTTACGCGGATGTGTTTCTGCCTTTTTGAATATTATGTTTAGTGATGGTAATTTTCAAATCATTCTACTCACTTTGACTGCATGCTGATATATATATCCATCCAATCTGATTTTTCAGTTGTTCCACCACTGAAGTTAAAATATGTGTGGTAGCTTTGCATCTTAAGTGGGAAGGTTAGAATCCTAAAAACAGTTTAACTACACCATTTGGTTCGTTGTTAATATTTATTATTATATTACGTCACATATTTCGACGAGGTGTCCAGAATGCCCGAGCAACTGAATTATAGACCTTGTAATTTGGGCTAACATTTTCTATAATCCTTCTTTTCCCATCTCTCTTTGTTTAGTGATGGTAGTTTTCAAATCGTTTCTTTGAATTATTCTCTTATTATTTCCCCTCCCTTCATTTTCCTTAAGAAGTCCAATGAAATATCTCTATTTCTTTATTTTCACGGTTCTGATGTTTCTTTCCCTCATACCCTTTCACTTTCTTTTTTCTCTTTTTGTCCTTCGTCACGATACAACTGAAAGGTTGCGGAGGTGACATTAATTAAACCTCAACAGAAGTCTTGTTTGGCGTTGGATTCGTCATATATCGAATTAAATAAATGTTATAGTATCATGCTAACGTGAATGTGTTATTACCCCTACAAATCATTCTCACAGGTGTCATGCTAACGTGAATGTGTTATTGCCCCTACAAATCATTCTCACAGGTGTCATGCTAACGTGGATTTGTTATTGCCCCTACAAATCAACCCACAGGTGTCATGCTTACGTGAATGTGTTATTGCCCCTACAAATCATTCTCATAGGTGTCATTCTTACGTGAATTTGTTATTGCCCCAAAAAATAATTCTC
>JAUMGZ010178936.1:0-25629 GCA_032359645.1 Pododesmus macrochisma | reverse complement strand
AGCCGGTCCCTGGTGGGTATAGGGGCAGCCGTTCCCTGGTTGGTATAGGGGCAGGCCTTCCCTGGTGGGTATAGGGGCAGGTATTCCCTGGTTGGTATAAGGGCAGACGTTCTCTGGTGGGTATAGGGGCAGGCATTCCCTGGTGGGTATAGGGACAGCCGTTCCCTGGTGGGAATAGGGGGCAGCCGTTCCCTGGTGGGTATAGGGGCATACGTTCCCTTGTGGGTATAGGGGCAGACGTTCACTGGTGGGTATAGGGGCAGGCGTTTACTGGTGGGTATAGGGACATCCGTTACCTGGTGGGTATAGGGGCAGACGTTCCCTGGTGGGTATAGGGGCTGGCATTCACTGGTAGGCACAGAGGCTTAAATTCACTAGTTGGTGATGTTCACTGGTGGGTATAGGGGCAGGTGTTTCCTGGTAGGTAAAGGGGCTTACGTTGACTGGTTGGTACAGCGGCAGACGTTCACTGGTAGATGCAAAAACAGACGTTCATTATTGGTTACAGGGGCAGGCGTGTACTGGGAGGTATAGGGGCAGACGTTCACTGATGAGTATTCGGACCAAGACGTTCACTGGTGGTTACAGGGGCAAACATTCACTGTTGGGTATTGGAGCAGACATTCACGGTGGGGGATAGGGGCCGACGACGTTCACTGGTGGGTTTTGGAGGAAGCCGTTCACTCGTGGATAAAGGTTAAGACGTTCATTAGTACCATGTAAAATAGCGTTACTATATACTGATGGACAGAACAGTCACATTAAACAAATGCATATGTCGTTGTTTCTGTGAACTGTTGGTTAGCTTATATATTCCCTCAACCAGCAGACGATCTTTGTATTAAAGTCTTGAACCGTATGTGGACGTACATCAGTATTATTTGCCTTTATTAGCACATAATAGTCTTTACAGAAACCGTAATTGCTCAGCGTACAAGATGCCCTTTGGCAAATTTGCCTCGTCAAATTATCCCTGGTGAATTACTACGGCTTTCTTCTTACTTCATAATTGCATAAAAAGTGTTAATGTGGCGAAAATCTTGGATTGAACAAGCAGCATATTTCCCTAGGTAAGCTACCACAAGGGATTAATCATGTTGAGTGCATCGCTAATATAAAGATTTGTAGTTCGTTAAGTAAGGAGAATGCTTCGTTGGTATCTCTGCATATCCCTTCCACGTTGCGATGTGTTCTATTTTGTTTAAATTTATTCAAATCATTCTGATATCAATTCATAACTTTTAAAACAACGGCGCTGCAACAGGACATACATAACAAATGTTTAATCCCATTTAAGAATCCTTGTGTACGATTTATCAATAACGAGTGCAGAATGAAATGGTAAGAAAGGGGGAAATTACAGTGAGATGCTATTTTGATTACTTTGGGCATGAAGACACCGTAAGGTTGTATAGCTCCATAAATACAACTATTTAGTGTTAACATTACTCTAGAAGCTGGCAGAATATTTAAATAGCTACATTTGGTTATTTTCGTTACAGAATGATCCATCTGTTATATTGATATCAAACCATAATCTTATTGTTTGTTTAATTAGAGTTTAACGTTACTTCAAGAGTCTTTTACCGATATTGTGTCCAAAGACCAAACGAGTAAAACCAAAAAAAGGACGGGAAGAGAAGAAGAAACAAAGCAATAGGGATCCTTCAGAAAGAAGGACGAGCCCATGCAACGGCGTTTCCACATACACTTCTATCGAACTTTACATGGGGATCTTTATCGTGACGGGAGTTAAAATCCCTGTACACGGGACCGCCAGGTTACGTCCCCTCCAAATGACGTGCTAATCTTTGTCTGGCCTCTACCCTTCAACCTGCCTAACATGGGTGATTCTTAAGCTTGATTACTTTCAGTTTTGTTCTGTTGATTCAATTCTCTTTGTATGTGTTACGTCTATTACTGCCAGTATTACTCGTTATGTGCTTAGTGTTTACTTGTGTTTTCGTATTCTCAATCAATATATTCTAAACCTTTTTGACAAAAAGGATCATATTGCAACGTTCATCACTCAAAGATGGCCACATCAGACAATTAACCATTGTTTTCTAAATGGTTTTCTTTTTCTTAAAAGAAAGTTCAAACATTTGATTTTGGGAAATTGGACAACTTGGACGTTTCTTTGACATGCCAAATTTTTATTGGATTAAGCACATTCAAAGAAACATCTTTGATTCTGACTGTGTTAAAAAATCTTTGCCCGTCTTTGTCAGTTGAATCTTCTTTCTAATTTCCGGTTCAATATCTTGTCACGCATATTATTCTTTATTCTATACTAATGTTGTTTCTAATGTCCACGTGTCAAATTTCGGCTTTCGAGACTTGCTGTAGACTGTAGGCACTGCATTGATTTTTATGTGCTCTTTTTCCAAGTTCTATATTTGTTAAACATATATAAGGTCTTCCCTTCAACGTTGCCACTGGACACTAATTACCACTCCTGTTTGACTAATAGACTTCCTTGTTATATTTGCCACTACTTTTGGACTGTTGGTCTTCCTCGTTATAGTTGCCACTCCTTTTGGACGGTTGAACTCGCCGGTAATATTTGTCACTCCGTTTGGACTATATGACTTCCTCGCCTCGTTAAATTTGCAATGTATTTTTCTAATCTTCAATGTTAATTTATATACCCTTGTGTAAAACAAAATCGTTCCAGGATTCGCACTAATGTTCGGGATAATGTGGTTTTAAATGCTTTGTATTTTACACGTATTAAAAAAATATTTGTTCACGAAAATCAATCGCTGCATCACTTTGTTTTTGTGAAGATCATAGCTGTTCTTTGTTATAATGCGGTTCTAATATTGTCTGTACAAACATCGCGTCATTATCTAACGCAGGTCCGGTTACTCCGGGTATAGAACATCGATCTGGGTGGCATTGTTAGATCTGGGTATCATTGTCTGCACAGAACAGTGACACTATAATTACACAGCATAACACAGACACTTCAGATGTGACGTTAAGTAGAGTCATCATACTTCACTTCGTTATATCTACGTTAGATAATCGTAACTTGGTATAATTGTGAATACTTACTACAGATAATTTGGTATAATTGTAAATACTTATTAAGATTTTTATATCAAATTATTCAATCAATAACACTTTCATGATTAGAAAAGGCAAAACCGTAGTAAGTGTTCATCAGCTATATTTTTATTGGTTTGTGTAAAAACTATATTAGTATAGAGTAAATGTATGTTAACAAGTCACTTACTGATGTAGAAATACGGTCACAAGAAGTAAAGAGGATTAAGTCATGAAACGGCGGTACCACCAGCCTACTGCCTCACTGATAGGCGTCCACGGCGATACCACCAGCCTACTGCCTCACCGATAGGCGTCCACGGCGGTACCACAAGCCTACTGCCTCACCGATAGGCGTCCACGGCGGTACCACCAGCCTACTGCCTCACTGATAGGCGTCCACGGCGATACCACAAGCCTACTGCCTTACCGACAGACGTCCAAGGCGGAACCACCAACCTTCGGCGTCCCCGATAGGCGTCCACGGCGGTTACACCAGCCTCGTGTCCTATCGATAGGCGTCTTTATATTCACCCCTCCATGATACATAAATCTCTTACCAACACACCAAATGGGCCACCGGTTTTGTTATTATGTACAAACATACTTTTATAACCAATTATGGTAAACCTTTAAGTGTTAACAAAATTCTGGAGACAGAATTCATTTAATGAATAATGCAATAATATCAACATTTCCCCTAGAGATAACTTCATATGCATTAACACGCTTTTTGTTGCATTGCGACAAATTACTAAAATTTTTACATTAACATCAATCCTTTTAAATTGATGTACGTCTGGAGGCGACTGGACGTTAATAACTCCCGTGTCATTTATTATGGATTGAGTACAATTTAATTCAAACCAGGTATTATGGATTAAAAACCAATTAATAATACATTCAATACACGAGCATCACATGCTAGCCTTCGGTAAAGTACAAAGACAACACAAGAGGACTGCCACCGTAATTTTATGTGGGTATTGTTTTGAAACACCATTTATCATAATTTGTTGATAGAAATATTTACAATAAAAGCCATTGTCCTTGGGTGAAACCAACACTTTTAGTGACACTAGAACAAAACATTCCGGTTATGAATATTGTAACATATCTAGGCAAGAGAAACTAAACAACGAGTCGACACCGAGCTCTTACCAGGGATCCGTCATTAACAGACGAAACCTAGATCTAGTTGATCTGAAGTAACAGTTGAGGCCTAGCTCTAATTTACCTGCCATTAAAGGGGCAAGACCTAACACAAATAAAATTATTTTGATAAACGTTAAAAGACAAGGCCTACCTCTCATAGATCCATCATCAACATATGAGACCTAGCTCTTTATGAAAATGTCTATAAAAGACAAGACCTATCTCTCATAGACCCGCCAACAACAGACGAGACCTAGCTCTTTATGAAATGTCTATAAAAGACAAGACCTATCTCTCATAGACCCGTCAACAACAGACGAGACCTAGCTCTTAATGAAAATGTCTATAAAAGACAAGACCTAATTCTAGTAGATCCAACATCGACAACTGTAATAGTGTCAATTGTTTTGTGCAGAAAGTTAACCTTAGATATGATATTTAATTCAATAATGTATTGCCCTGGATATTGCCATTAATTTAGAAATCAATGTGTCGCCTTTATTTATTACGCTATTAAAGCGTTATACTCGAGTTATCTATCGGTGATCAGTGACGTGATTTATTTGTTTGTGCTCGTTGTTCCTTTTGGTTGAGTTAGGGCATTTGATGGAGGTCACTTATTTTGATAAAGTATTGAATATTGGCGAGATTCTTATCTATTTTACTAGAGCGTAAGGTGTGGAAACAGAATTTTGGACAGACTCTTATCTATTTTACTAGAGCGTGAGGTGTGGAAACAGAATTTTGGACAGACTCTTATCTATTTTACTAGAGCGTGAGGTTTGAAAAAGGAATATTGGACAGATTCTTATCTATTTTACTAGAGAGTGAGGTGGGGAGACGGAATATTGGACAGATTCTTATCTATTTTACTAGAGCGTGAGGTGGGGGAGACGGAATATTGGACAGATTCTTATCTATTTTACTAGAGCGTGAGATGGGAGAGACGGAATATTGGACAGATGTTTTCTATTTTACTAGAGCGTGAGATGGGGGAGACTGAATATTGGATGGTTTCCTATCTATTTCATTAGAGAGTGAGGTGGGGAAAAGGAATATGGGACAGATTCTTATCTATTTAACTAGAGCGTGAGGTGGGGGAGATGGAATATTGGACATATTCTTATCTATTTTACTAGAGCGTGTGGAGACGGAATATTGGACAGATTCTTATCTATTTTTCTAGAGCGTGAGACGGGGGAGACGGAAGATTGGACAGATTCTTATCTATTTTACTAGAGCCTGAGATGGGGGAGACGGAATATTGGCCAGATTCTTATCTATTTTACTAGAGCGTGAGATGGGGGAGACGGAATATTGGCCAGATTCTTATCTATTTTACTAGAGAGTGAGTTGGGGAGACGGAATATTGGACAGATTCTTATATATTTTACTAGAGCGTTAGATGGGGGAGACGGAATATTGGACAAGTTCTTATCTTTTTTACTAGAGAGTGAGGTGGGGGAGACGGAATATTGGACAGATTATTATCTATTTTACTAGAGCGTGAGATGGGTTAGACGGCATATTGGACAGATTCTTATCTATTTTACTAGAGAGTGAGCTGGGGGAGACGGAATATTGGACAGATGTTATCTATTTTTCTAGAGCGTGAGATTGGTTAGACGGCATACTGGACAGTTGTCATCTGTTTTACTAGAGCGTGAGGTGGGGGAGACGGAATATTGGACAGATTCTTATCTATTTTACTAGAGAGTGAGATGGGGGAGACGGAATATTGGACAGATTCTTATCTATTTTACTAGAGAGTGAGATGGGGAAGACGGAATATTGGACAGATTCTTATCTATTTTACTAGAGAGTGAGGCGGGGGAGACGGAATATGGACAGATTATTATCTATTTTACTAAAGAGTGAGATAGGGGAAACGGAATATTGGCCAGATTCTTATCTATTTTACTAGAGAGTGAGGTGGGGGAGACAGAATATTGGACAGATGTTATCTATTTTACTAGAGAGTGAGATAGGGGAAACGGAATATTGGCCAGATTCTTATCTATTTTACTAGAGAGTGAGATGAGGAAGACGGAATATTGGACAGATTCTTATCTATTTTACTAGAGAGTGAGGCGGGGGAGACGGAATATTGGACAGATTCTTATCTATTATACCAGAGCGTGAGATTGGGGAGACGGAACATGGAACAATAACTATAAAACGTTTAATACGTAACGTGTTCATTGTAAGTGACTTCATTGTGTTAAAATTATGCCGAAAAATCAATATTTTGTTTCCTCGTGGGCATTATTGTCACAGGATAATTACACAGTTTATCTTTTTCTTTGCGAATTTGTTTAATTAATATATATGCGAAATTGAAACATGTTTGAAATTGTGGAATTTTAGATTAGGAACAATTGTAATTAATGGCCTGTAAAATTGGGATACGAATAATCCTTGATTATAGTTATTTATATGTTTGAGGCTGATATGGGGTAGCGCATCATTATTCATTATGACTGAATGTAACAGGGTGGATCAATGCACGACAGTCAGGTGTAATGTGATACTTAAATCAATCCCCACGCTATACTAAGTGATAATTCAAATATTATAACCGTTTGTCAACAATATTAAACTATATACCAATCAATCAATCAACCAATCAATCAATCAATCAATCAATCAAAACCTGTCATATAATTGTAATCTAGTATCTTATTTCAGTAAGAACGACGATACGAAACTGGTGGTTAACATCTTTCCAGTATTTTTCAATATTAGGTCGATACCATTTTTTAAACCTAAAATTCAACTAAAAGCAGCATAGAAAACAAGTCGGTTTGGTAACTATGGCAATGGTAGTTTCCCTCAATTATCTCATGATAATGCCCGTACAACTTTCGGAAATCAGATTAAATATTTGGCAATAAGTTTCCGTTTTTAAGAAGCTTTGTAGACAAGTTATTTAATTGTCAATAAATCAGCAGAGTGACAACTACTCTTGCATAACGAATATATACTGCAAAAGATGTTGCTGCTCAGAAACGAAAAGTACTCAATGTGGAAAAATAGTTATTTTCATTGTTTATTTATTTTTTATCACGTTATCATTACGCAGTGCATGCATTTGTATACAAACACGAAATGCTTGCATATGTGCTTATTCATTAAAATGCTTTCATCTGTTCAGTCAATTACTCTAATAATAGTATTTGTGCATAGTCAATAAAATGCTTGCATCTGCACAGTCAATAAAATGCTTTCATCTTGCACAGTCGATAACAAGTTTTTATCTGTACATAGTCAATAAGTCGTTACATTACATTAATTGTATATGTGCATGGGCTGCACATGATTTAACCCTCCTTCACAAAAAGAAAGAAATAAGTTAAAAATCACAGGAAAAGATTAAGTTTTTAAATCCGGTACAATGATGAAAGGTTATACCGGTCTGTGGAAGCCAGCTTCTAAGTAGTTGCGTGCAGTAGTATAGCCTGTACATGTATCTATGTATTTGAAGATGTTCTATCAATAAGGTGGCATAGAGTTTTTAGAAATCAAGTTCGTGATTGATATTATGGATGAGAAGGAACAAAACTTATAAGAATATCGGACTTTTTTCTGTACAAGGCAGCAATATCTCGATCGAGGGATGGATTTTATGCAAAATATTTCGGACGTGACGATAGCCGAGTCATGACAGAACATGCATACCATCTCTCGACTGAGATATAAACATCTCTCTGAAAAAAGTAAAATGCCTAGTCCATTTGAACGCTTTTGTTTGATGGACAAGTGTCAGTCTAGACAACATTTACATACTTTTAGCTGAAAAAGCAGACCAGATACATATCAACAATCATTACACAACGAGAAAGAGAAAATTAACGATTGTCCGTCAATCAAAGGGGATGGTATGGCAAGACTGTTCATTTCAGAATGACAATACGTTCTTTGGAACGTTGTACAGCTCATGGCCAATTCTTGTAGAACGTAGAGTAATGCACGTGGTTTATATACAGACGAAGAATGGAAACAATTTCACACAGAATAATGTTAGATGTTATGTAACGTACGTAACACGGAGAAATAGAGTGTTATGTAACCGGTGTGTTAAGGCACATCAAGTGTCCTTCAGCTTCTACAACAAACTGTTAGTCCATACATCTTAAGTATATGCCACTGCACACTGTACTGCTCTAACTAACGTTTTGTCATATATTCATGTCATTTTAATTACATTTGTGATTTGTCGTAATTTATTCATCACTCGTTTATTAATCGTACGTCTCTATGTTTTCACAGATAGAAATCCTCCATGGCAAGACGCCATCTCCCGAACTCTACTCATTCAACGACGGAGAGCCAGTATTGTTGTATTTCCGAGCAGTGATTAAATGTCCTGCTTTATGCCGCACTCACACAGTAGAGACATGAAGAAGAACTCTCCAAATACGGTAACTAGATTATCTCGTGTGCGCTGTGACTGACAGTAAGCGATGCCAATAGCTACTACAACCAGTAAATTGTGGGTTATTATAGATGGGGATGATCTAATTCTACAATATATGTACGTTATTTTACAGATCGTTATTACTCGACTCAACGCTAACGTCACTCAAGGAGAACTATGTTCAAACATACTTCAAAATTAAACAAAACCGAATCGATCATTAGCTGACAACTGATGACATAAATTTCAATTTAGAAAATTATATATAAATAATATGTGTATGTAAAAGATAGAGTGATGGGTTAGATAGTATACAAATATAGATAAACGGATTAAGTCATTTTATTGCATTCTGATGCAACTGGATAAACTGGATTAACGGATAAGGTCCCATTCACCGATATCTTATACACACCTGGATTAAGCCACTTTCATACTACTTATACACATCTGGATTAACGGATTAGGTCCCATTCAACGCAGTGTTATACACACATGGATTAAAGGATTAAATCACTTGCATACTACTTACAAACGGGGATTAACAGATAAAGTTGCTTTCATACTACTTATAAACATCTGGATTAACGGATTTAGTCTATTTCATACTACTTATACAAATCTGGACGATTAAGACACTTTCATACTACTTACATATACCCGTATTAACGGATTTATTCCCTTTATTCTTCTTAAACCAATGGATTAACGGATTAGATTACTTTCATGCTGCTTACATACAAAAGGATTAACATACCGAGTCTTTTGTATACACTTAAAACTGGATTAAAAGACTTACTCGTTTTCATCACACAGATTTCAAAACCGGTTGACTCATAAAGTGGCCGAAAAAATACAACTTGATTAACGGAGCAGGTTGTTTTTATCATTCGAATGGATAAGCAGAGTTAGTCGCTTCTTTCGGATTACACTTATACAAACGGATCAATGGACTACGTGGCTTTTAGATTACACTAATACGAATGGATTAATGGACCAAATATGTTCTATACTGTATGCACACATGACTGGATTACCAGATAAAGGGGCCGGAATTATTTGCAGATACAACGTGATCTTCTCATTTGAGATTAACTAATCGATCATTGTTCAACATGTGCGAGACGATGGGAATAGATTCAATTGTCGCTGTAAAGAATATCATTGTGCCAATCTTGTGTGACCTTTTCACCGTGGAATTCTGGAAAAATGATAGATTCAAAATATAATACAACAGCTTTAACTTGTATCGATTTATTGTTGTGTTGGTATTGTCTGTATTTGCTGGATTTAGACATGCTATGTTCTACAACCCATTAACCACGTGGAAAAATGTCAATTACATATGAACATGTATACAGTTGTGAACTAATTATACCGAGGAAGCATTTGTCTGCCGTACCAATATGAAGTTCCGTAACGTGTTGAATTCCCTGGCGATATTTGTGTCATTATGTACGGTATGTTATTCACAGAAAGAGACGGACTATTCAGGCATGTGGCGTCCTGATATCTGTCCGGTACTATGTGCGTGTAAGATGGAAAAATATGAATCTCCGTCCCATGGGCGCTGGATGCGTGTCATTAATTGCTCCACGGCCGGCCTAACCTCGGTTCCCAGAAACATCTCAGACAAAGCTGATGCGCTTGTTTTACGGTTTAATAGAATCAGATCTCTGAAAATACGCGATTCCCTGAAATATTTAAAGTACTTGGATGTATCAAGTAACCAAATCACACAGATTGACAATAAGTTACAAAAGCTTACACATCTAAAGTCGTTAGATCTCCATAACAACAGTATCTCACATTTACAGAACGGTCAGTTTAGTGGTCTCAAATACTTGGCTAGTCTTGACCTTTCGGACAATTCATTACATTCCATCGAGAAACATACATTTGGGGGTCTAAATTATGTCCAAAGTCTTCACCTTGATGGGAACAAAATTTCCTACTTGGAGAAACAGTGGTTCTTTAGTATGCCGTCCTTAAGTTGGCTTTATTTATCAAGGAACAGTATTCGGCGTATACCACCTAATATGTTCGAGACCTTGTCTAAGCTGGCCATGATCAAGCTGGACTACAATCAGATTCACGAACTGGACGCTTCATCATTCCAGGGCCTTAGTCAGATGACTGCCCTAGATTTGTCCTTTAACAAGCTAACAGTGGTCCCTACATCTAGTATTCAGTCCCTGTCTCGTCTGCAATACGTATATGTGGATGGTAATCCTATCTATCGAATAGATACCTCAGCGTTTCATTCTCTAAACATTTCATTCATCACAGTCAGTTACATGCCCAAATTAACGGTGGTTGAAGGACACTCTTTTGTAAATCTACCACGTCTATTAACGCTACAACTACACGACAATGCTATGTTACGCTTTGTCGACCCCCATGCCTTCTCCGAAGTCCCAAATTTGAGAAACCTTTACCTTCATAACGATGCATTGCTGTCAATATCCGAAACAATACGTAATAGTCTTCCTTCCATGGATAATTGTCACTTTTATAACAACGCTATGAGGTGTGATTGTAATTCTTACTGGATAAAACAAGAACTTGTCAAAGAAAAAGAGGGCAACTACACGTCCGTCATGTATGACGATTCCGTGCTGACTTGCGAATCGCCCCCAAATCTGACCGGAAGGCTTCTCAAAGCACTTCCAGCTAAATATCTCAACCAATCGTGTGCTCCAATTACGTTGCCTTTATTTGACGCACAGTACAATTTAAGTGTAGGCGAGGAGTTGCGTTTAGAGTGCCATTCTCTTGGTGTTCCAGAAGCAACCATTCAGTGGCATTTACCTAATGACACTGTTGTCCAGGGGTCGGTAAAGTATGGCCGTTTACAAGTTATTGACAATAGTACATTTATAATCAGACATCTTGGAAGTGCAGATAGTGGTATATATACATGTAGAGCTTCAAACAGTCAAGGGGCAGATACAAGCTCTACTTCTGTCAATGTTAATAATAAACCAATCAGGGTCATCCCTGCCGGAGTGTCTGCAGATTACGTCACAATCACGTGGAACGGCACCACATATAGATCCGTGATATCGGACTACCAAATCCACTACCGCTGTCCGTCGTCCTCAACGGCAGCAGTATACACTGTGATTCATTTAGGTCCACATTCCACACGGTACACGATCACCAGTCTACAGCCACTGACGATGTACGAGTTCTGCATCGTATACGTTTATGAAACTGAGCAATACTATGTAGACTGCGTCAACGTCACGACGACGAACGCACGTGAGATGAGGACTGGCATCACGAGGATCGACAAGAGGATCGTCCTTGGGATATGTGTGTTCCTTGTTGTCGGTGTTGCCATTGGGTGTATCATCACCGTTATTAAAAAATTCCGCAGAGAGAAAATTTATCTTGAACATTCTTGTGATGAAAAAACAGACATTATGTCTCAGATTCCTTTGGACAATTTCTACAATCCTACACACTCGCACATAATGTGTTCTTCCAGGACGTCTTTGATAACCTTAGAAGACTGACCAAGCTCAATAAGCCGTGTGTGTTCTTCATCACTGAGTACCATTTCGTCCCAATTCGAATATCACTGTTTTATTGTTTCAACTCTTCTTTCATTCAAATAAATGTTTCCCCGTGTTCATATTCCAAGTGCAATAAAGCAGATATTACAACTAAGTCATTAAGAATCGACGTATAACTAAGCACTGGCAACTTAAAATTGAAGTTAATGTCATGTGTGAACATATTAAATACACCCACATTGTATTTGGACTAGATTCCAAATCCTGGAAAAGTTCACTGAAGTAGAATTTACCACAGGTACTGGTAAAAATCAATTGTTTTAAGACATCTTCTATATCTCATCAGAATATTGCAGGCATTTTAAAACTATCTTTTTATCGCATTATATCGAAAAGTACCTTTCCGTTTTACTTTTTCTTTCATTTTCGATACTTTCTGGACACCTCAATATGACGTCACTGGTTCGAACCCAATTAAATGCTTTTATTTTTGTCTTGACCATAAAATAAGCAAGAGAATATTAATGATAAATGTGTTCCATATTTGAACACTTCATAATAGTTGTTTGTTAAGCAGAATATTATCATATTAAGGTAAAATAAATCAAAATTCTTTCATTTTCAAAACCGTCGTATGACCTTAACATTTCATTGCTAAACATTGATGGAAGATTATACAAGTGACATCAATAACTCATATTATATGGCAAAAATCAAAAGCTAGCTGGTGTATAGTTCTAAATCAAAATATGTAAACCAAATGTTGCTCTTCATCAAAGTAGTACAATCGTTATATTGCTCTGAATCAAAGTAATACCTTCACATTTGCAAGTAGTCCCCCTCTGTTTATTCGTCACTGTTTTGCGTACTTAAAAACCTGATACTTTTCTTTCAATGAGTGTGTTAAGCAATACAGGCTATACAGGGCCGTAGTCTGGGGAAAACCAGTAGGGGCACAACATATGCCGCACATATGTATTTTAATATATTTACCTGTAATTTTTACATAGAAAACAAGAGAAAATTTGACAAATTTCTTGGGACTTTTGCCCCCCCCCCACCCCTTCCCCCTCACCAACGCAGACTACGGCCTGCAATATCTCATAGTTTATTGTCTTTACGATGCATGTGATTTTTCAAATGACGTTTTATGTGTCGAATTGTACTTTGTGTATATGGGTGTTTAAGTTTCACCTGAAAAACACGTGTGAAAAGTTCCCCGCGTAAAGTCCACGTGGGGATATTTTGCCTGTGTAAACCAAATAGACTTACAAGTTGAGCACATCTCATTCAAATTAGGAATCAGAGTTATTTAAGTATTATATGTATAATAAAATGTACCACATTTTGTACGTGTTCACAATGTTATTATCATTTTAATCGTATTTATGTTTATAACGATAAATATTTATATTTTAAGTTTTGATGTTATTAGAATAAACTACAATGTATTATACCCAACGTGTTTGGATTGCATACTTAGCTATACACAACAGCAACCACAATTACGTTACTTTCTTTATGACCTACACAGCATATAAATCGCATATGGCAGTAGACGTTTATGAGTTTATTGATGATTTGTCGCTTCTTGCAATGATATTGCGACACAAAGCCAAAAGATGCAGTGACAGGACAGGAAAGGAGGCGATAAAATGAATGGAAGTGAAATAATAGGGATAAGTCCAGGAAGGAGAATCAGTCCAAGGAACGGCATTGCCATGCACATACTCTTCCCGATCTTTACGCCTGGAACAACTTTGGTTCTATGTTCCAAAGTATTACTTCAAATGCCAGTATTCTTTTAACCCCTTTGTGGTCTGAAGTCTCATTATGTGAACTAATCTTTGACCTCTCCCTCGTGGATACTTTCATACTCAATTTTGTTTAAATGTGTCCAGTGTTTGGGAAATGAGATTATAGCGTTATCACACCAAACACATAAACTTTTTTGACACCAGGGTCATACTTTGAACAAACTTGTTTCCGTACCCAAAGGCTGCTATATATGTAAGCATTAGCTCTGGACCTAGTTAATTGGAACATGTTTAAAATGTTGTCTAATTTAAACCATATTTGTCATGATTGGCGTCCTGAATGTGAATTCCCCTCCAAGGATTCTTCCTAACCGAATTTTGTTGAAATCGGTCAAATTGTTTTGGACGAAAATCGAAGATATGAATATTTAACATATTTGCCATTTGCTTTTGGTATCGAACTTATTAATTCTAACTCAATACCCTAACGTTATAGTATATGTGAAAGCACTAATTTAAGCTGAATGGTTTAACCATTATTAGAAGATTGGTTAAAATTGTGTCAAATGAAACCCATTTTGATTCCCTCATGGCACGACTGGGCTCCATTTGTCAACAATTCTTAACCCCCTCCCACACCGGAAGATACTTTCCAGCCAATTGTGTTAACATTGGTACTGAGGTTGCGGACCAGGCGTTGTGAAAAGCTAACATATTTTTATAGTATTAAACTTTTACTCCAAAACAAATGATGTATTTTTGCCAACATGTTTACGCCTTAAACTTGGTTTTCCGTGGCCCATGGTTACTCAAATGCATTAAGTTTTGTAAAAGATTATTTTTTAATTTCAAGGGCGTAACAAACGGGTTTTTAATGTAAAAGCCCAATGAGGGTATGGGTATGGGGGGAGGGGTCTTCCCCCTTCCCATCGTTCTCCCGTGTTCTGGCGACAGTTTCAATGGTCCTTTTAAAGCAAGAAAATATCATTTTCACCTATAATTTTACAAATATTTTGCTTATTTTGGGGAACGTAGGAATTGGTTCTCGTCTATGCAAATTCTGTTATGGAGCTCGGTAACATTATTTCACGGAAAAGAAAAATCTGCCATGAGCGTTTTTTGTTGGTTTTTTTTGGGTCAAAATGATGTGTAAGCCCGGGCTTTTTTGCTACATAGGTTGTTACGCGCCTGAATTTTGTCAATATCTCAGAATTTTGGCCCTCTAGTGGTACCCACTTTGGACATAGACCCATCACTGAACAAATCCCCACCAAAAAAGATGCTTCCCACAACGTCTGGTAATAGTTGGTTCAGCATTTCAGGTCAAAAATGCGAAATGTTCACGCTGAACGGCATTTGTATAGAAAAAAATCCACTTATGACCTTCGGTCTAAATTGACTAAAAACCAAGACATTAAACCCACTGAAGAGTGCACACCAAAGGAAATGTGGACGCACACAACACAAAATACTTAATGAAACAGGAAACATCAAGAACTTCTGCTGAAAATCAAAACCAGGTGCCTGCGATGGAGTGAGCGTGCCCTGCTTCACATATGTCACCTGCCATGATGCCTCATTTGCTAAACTGAACTTAATTACTTTGATTGTTGAGGACAGATGTTAGTTTTGTATTTCAGGGACCCGTGCAGCATATATAGATAGATTAAAACCATTCCAGACGGACGTCTTCCTCAAAGTTTTCTGTTAGCTTACGGGAATCAGAGCGGGACACGATTCACGTCATGTATAATAACCAGAATTCTACACCTGATGCGTTACTTCCGTGTGTCTGCTTTCAATCTACCTACTTTGAAGTTATCCAAGATTCACAGCATTCATATAAGTTGGGCGAGTTATCTTTGGAGTTTTTCAGGAATTTTGTACCGAAAAGGGAACTCAATAAAACCGAACGTTAATGACATCGAGCAGATAAGAATTGTTACATCTAGCGTCAAAATACATTTTTCAAGGCCTGGCCTTAAAGTAATAGGCCACTATCACTTTTTCTCAGTAGAATGTCTTCAAATTTGGTGGTTTTATTGCTTTAAGATTAAGAAAATTGTCTATCACAAAAAAACTATAGGTTGTCAGCGTTTTAAGGATTTTAAATGGGATTTTATGTAAAAAAAAAATGAATTTTGAAAAAAAATTAATTAAGGACGCATTTTTTGGCCAATAATGCGCTGTTACATTAACATCATATATACAATATTCACGAGTTAAGATTAATGAATTTACAGAACATAAATTATGATACTGTCTCCCTGCATTGGTTTTAAAACTACTATCTACTTTCAGTTTAGACCCTCAAGTGACCTTAACAATTCAAACGATACTTATCTTAATGTTACCGTCTTTTGAGAAAAGTTTCACAAAAACATTAAAGTACATAGCGTCCGACTAGAGACAAGTGTTACGCACGCATGAATTATATCTGAAATTTAACAAGAAAATATGATTGTATGCGCCGTGTCAGAATATAGAAGTTTGTAAAGGCGATTGAAATACACAAGTCTGAATTTTTATGTTTTCCTTTTCCCTTAATGAGTTTGTTTCGTCCAGTTACACGTATCCAAAGAGCGTTTAGTACAACATTCTTACGTCACTTTTTTTTTTAAAAAAAAAAATTACGATTACATGTTAAAAACTTTCGAAATCTTTGGCGAAATTCCAAACGGGCAATTTCCTGTTTCAAAGTAAGCGTCATATTCTATTATCGAACATAACTGTGATTACACTTACTAGTCGTGTCAAGCGATATGATATATACTACCGTTGTAAAATGGGGGAAATTAACTTAAATACGCGAGCGTTCAATTATGATAGAAAGTGGGAAAAGATGTTACGCAGCATAAACGTTTCTTGTAATTCAATGATTAAAAAATAACATAAGAATAGAAATATGATCGACTTGTAAAATGAACCAACAAAGTCGTGCTTACAGCTTGCCGTTTCATTATACTTATACGATGGCAGTTTTATTTTGTAATCAATACATTGCCACTTTTTCACCACAAAAATATGTTTCTAATATTTAAAGATAAGATATGATTCACATTTCATGTAGTTTTATTTCCTTAGGTAAATCCTCTCACCGTTGTAAGGTTGGTGGTAAGTCTTGTGCATATGTTTTTCTGTATATATTGCACCAATCCCTTTGAGCACGGGAAGTATACCTCGCTGCAATTTACGTGCGCATTTTCTATACCAATAAGTGTGTGTACGTTTGATAGCTTTTCTAATGGAGAACAAACGATTTATCATCACGTGCATCATAGGTATAAACTTACTTTGGATAACAGTTCTAATTGAGACCAAACGATCTAGCATGTGCACGGGTCTATACAATCATCAGCCATTACATGCGTTGTTTACATTGCAACTAGAATACAAAACTTCTTTCTTCCACTATATAGAAGAAATATGTTGATGGGCGCATTCACAAGGGTATTTTTAGCAAGTCTGTAATTGTGGTCGGGATCATATGTTTACAAATGGATCGCAAATGATCTAAAATAGCATATAGTGTGAGCAAATAGAAATACATAATTAGGCGTATACATATAAAAGTTTACAAACTGGGTACAAATTTAAAATCTTAAAATGATTGTTTGTTTTATTGGGTTTTAACGTCCCTTCAACTCATGTATAGGTCATATCAAGACGGTGTCTGCTTGTGACCGTGATGTCTTACTGAAATATCACACCGCAGACGCATTGACATGATACATTACTCGGTCACTTTATCTTGACACCGAGCCAACCAGCCCCTTTTCCTACCCAGAAATGCTGAGCGCTTAGAAGGAACAAGAATATTACCCGATTTTAACGTCTAAGGTTTGATGCTGCTGGGATTCGAAAAGCTGACTACCGAACCATGAAGCCGAACGCTCTAACTCTGGGGCACTGCGCCGGTGAAAATATAAAAAGGAGGAAAAAATCTGTGTGAGAAGACTTCGACCAACATATGAAGTCTAGCTTGAAACAACCGTCATCAGTGAACACTAGAGAGAAACCAATTATACCCAGATAAACAAAGGTAGGTGAATAAAAAAGCCTGCTGACTATGACAGGTCTACCCAAATAACACCATACCATGCAAGAGTTCCATAGACCTTAACATACACCGGGATGCTTTAACAGTGATAGAACATCTTGCAACTAGATTTAACAAGAGATTGCGCCAGGGCAGCAAATCCCCACGAAATAATTCACTGTGCACCGAGATAAATCAAGAATTTGCAATTTAGAATGGGGTCATGCTGGTAAGAAATTGCAAAGTTTCTCTTACATTTTCAGAATACTAAGAGTTATCCGGCATGGTGGTTAAACCTCTTTTAATGTAGTTTAGGGGAAATATATAGGCAAAAAAAACATGTCATGATTGAAGGCAGTACCAGCATTGGTTATGAAGTAATGATCTGGACAAAGAAGGTATTCTTTTTTTGCTGCAACAGTGACTTTGACCTTTTACAGACCAAGCCTAAAAACAATTAGTTTCTTTCTCTCCTCTAGGACAACCCACGTACCAAGATTGGATTTTGTGTGATGATTTGTTATCCAGTTATGATAGGTCAAGAGAAAATTCTTTCTTTTTTGTAAGTGACCTTGACCTTCGACGGACGATGCCAACATCAAACATAATCAATGGGATTCGTTGTCTATACTTTACGACAATGGACATAAATATCAAGTCATAATCCAGACAGGAAAATTCTGCTTCAGTCAGGGCGACCTTGACCTTTGACGGACCATACCAAAAATTGATAGGGTTCTTGCTGTCCATAAGAACATGCCAAATACCAAGTTGTAACTTTGCGCAATGATTGTTTATTAAGATATGACCCTGACATGAAAATTCTATTTTAGAAAGTCACCTTGACCACTGATGAACCATGTCCAAAATCAATAAGTTTTGGGATCCCACGTACCAAGTTTGAACTCTATGTGATGATTCGTTATCAAAATATGATCAGGACAATCAAATTCTATTTTAGCAAGTGATCTTTATTTTTGACAGACCATGCCAAAAGTCAATAAATTCTTGCTTTCTTCTCGGGAACTTCACGTTCCAAGTTTTAACTTTGTGCGATCAGGTACAACCCTGAGAGAAACTAATTCTTAATTTAGTGACTTTTGCTGGGCTACATCCAAAAACGAGCATGCATTTTTCTTCTCATTCTTTTGGGTATCAGCATATCAAGTTTGAATTTTGTGCGATCATTCATATTGAAGCAATGATCGAATTATTTTCGGGGCCATGATGAAGATTTTGTACATAATCAATAATAAAGACAGTACATTGTAAATATACTAGGTCAAACTTCAAATGTATCTTGCGTTTGGATGTACTGTATATCCTTTAATAAGGTGTATATGTGTACAAAGACAGCAAACTTGATATACTTTGTAACATGCAACGGACATCCGTTTTGAGTTTCATGAAAAAAACCTTCATTCCTTAGTGCGAATTGAAAAATGTCTAAATTGGTTAGAGCCTGCAATATTGTACTGAGTTTTGCAAATCCCAACACAATTGTTAAAAGGAACAATGATAAGAATATTATATCAAGTTTCATAAAATCAAAAGTTGAAAAGTCCCAGGATGGTTTGATTGCCGTTTAAGATCGTTAAAGTCACCAAATTCTACAATGGGACCAAGCAACAATACATGCATAAATCTTCGTGAAAACAGCTCTTAGCAGGAAGTCGAGAATAGTCTCAGTCAATCAGGACATGACGGCCATATTGGATGGAGTTCTGCATCGTAAGAGACAATTCTAAAAGGGGTCCGTGAAAATATGATCAATGGTTCTAGACAAAAAGTCGAAAATGTCTCGGCCAATTTGAAGCCACGGTGGACACATTGGATGGTGTTTATCAACATCAGACAATGATCTGAAGGGATCCATGCACGGAACATATACATTTAGTTTCATGAAAATCCGGGCAATGGTTCTCGACAAGAAATCAAGAATGGTCTCCCTCAATCATAAACTTTGGTGGGCATATTGGTTAGAGCTCGCCGAAGTCGGACACAATTCAGAAATAGGAACATGTAAGGAACCTTAATTACATTACGTTTCGTGAAAACCTGGCCAACAGATTTTTAACAAGAAAGCAATGATATTCCTGTCATTCAGAACCAATGATAGCCATATTTGATGGAGTTCAATAATGTCGGATGCGAATATAAAAAGGAACCCAATAAGGAACATCTATTTTTCAAGTTTCATGAAAATTTGGCACATTTGACAAAGACTCCGAAAGGGTCTCAGCCAACCAGTAGCCATGCGCGGCAATATTGGATTTACTTCATTAACGTAGGCCACACATCTGTTAGATGATCGCATCAGGAACATTGACATTAAGTTTCATGAACCCTTTTTGTAAACATTCCTTGACAAAAATTCCAAACTTTCCTGAAAACCTAGCCAACGGTTTTTGACAAGTCGAAAAGTTCTCAGGCAATTATAAAGTCATGGCGGTCCTATTTGATGGAGTTCAGCAACGTCCGACACCAGCATGAAAAGGAACCGTGTAGGAAACATCCACAGAAATTTTTGTTAGATTGACCAAATTGTCTTTGAGACGTCGAAAATAAGTCCAATGTTGCAATACTATCCAATATTGCCGCCAGTCGAGAGTGCGCTAATCTTGAAAATTTCAACCTTTTGCCAAGAACCATTACAATATGAAAATCTAACCGATATTATCAATCTCCATTCAGTAAAGCCGACAGCGCTTCTGATTGGCTAAGTATTATTTAACCATTTTTATCAGATTTTCACTAAACTTCCTTTTATAATTGTGTGGGACATTGCCAGACTTAATTCAATATGGCTGCCAAATCTTCTGATTAGCAATGCCTTTTTAGACGTCTTACTATGTACTGATTACTTTAACAAACTAGCTGTTAGATGTGCGTCAAACTTTGACGAACTCTACCAAAAACTCGGACGACAAGGTTTCTGACTAAAACATTTGACAACTTTACTGTTTAGATACTCACAAAAATAAATTGTAGAGTTTTCTCGAATGTTCAATTTCAAACGTTACTTAACTCTTAAAAAAATAAAAAGGTATCAGGCTTCTGATAGCCAAAACCTTTTCTTCCGACTTCTTGTTTATTGAACTTTCATGAAACTTTCTGTAGTTTTCTTTTACTAGCTCCTTTAAAGAGTCGTGTCTGGCTTTGTCGAAATCAATCCAATATTGCAACTATGACATCTAATTGGCTGAAACGTTTTCAGTTTCTCTGGCCGGTCTATTGTTCAAGAAACTCTTGACAGGTGTTCATTGCATGAAACAAAGTTTGTCAAGTTAACAAGCTGTTCATTAGATACATCTACAATAGCTTCTGTGCTACGGTAGATCTACGGGTGTACAAACACATGCAAAATTTATTTTTTATTGAAGTTTACATCACTTTCACCGCGTGTCTATGTCACATCTAGTCAGTGCCCGTTTGTAGTGTGCGCCGATGGCAACTTTATGGATACTCTTGGGGTTTGGTCTGCTGACTAATTTGGACTAGTCTGTATAAAGTTTTTATTGTATCTAGTTGCAAGATAAATTTCACTATATCTAGGAGGATGTTAAGGCCCATGAGCCTCTTCTTTATCAACACACGTTTGTTTTTTTATTGGGGTTTAGCGTCCCTTTAACTCATGTGATGGTCATATCGAAACAGTGTCTGCTTTTGACAATGCGTACTTATGGCGACTTTATAGTGCTGTCTCACTGAAATATCACACCGCAGACACATGATACTTCACTCGATCACATTATTCCGACACCGTGTCGACCAGTCCTTCTCCTACCAAGTAATGCTGAGCGCTAAGCAGAGAGGGAGAAGATTGCCTAGTTTTAACGTTTTAGGTTTTGACGCAACTAGGATTCGAACCAACAACATTGGATTCTAGCACAGGTCTACCAGCGCGAAGCGAATACCCTAACCCCTGGGCCACCGCGCTGGTCTTTATCAATACAAGGGTCAATCCCAATGTAATGACCTATATATACAAAGAGGATAATAACTTGTTAGTACAAGGTCATTGATGTGAAATAGGTTTGCAATGAATTTAAATCCCAACACATTTTTTTAATTAGTTGTTAAAATATAATATAATATAGATTTAATGTTTATAAATAAGTTTATTTATTCTGAAGACGTTAACGTCCGTCACAATCTTATTTTCTTTTTTTGTATCTGAGCAAACTCATTATGTGACAAGATTAAAGTGATTTAAGCGACACACACAAGCAGTGTAGATACATGATCATCTAATGGTTAATACGATGCTGGTAAAACTATACATGAATAAACATGAAATATGAAGCAGTTACTTGATAAATGTCAATCAAATACTGGACATTTCAAAATTTAACATCTATAGTTTATACTTTGCCATATTGGTCCTTGGCATGTGACCTGAAGAAGTAACAGAGTTTATCATCAATGATGTGGATGTCATTTCAAAATATAGTTCTGACAACACATAAACTGTCAGTGCTTTCTTGTAATTTCTTAACGAAGGCAAAGAATGCTTATTCCTGAGGAATTCCATCTCAAAATATTGTTCACATAATATAGTAAATTATTGTTACACTTTAATACATGCTGAATAGCACTTTGGACACCCAAATATCTAAGGTTTTGGGTACATCAAGTTGATGTAATATTCTATGTCAAATCATTATATATTTCTTATTCTTAAAAATGTTTGTGCAACACTTCAATATTTTAGCCTCGATAATTTGCTAAAGAAGACCAACTTTTATGAATTCTGTCAAACATTTAAAGTTTGTCTAATGGATTACAAGATTAATTTGATTGAAATCATGTTAAAAGACTCATCCACTTTAAATAATTTTGATTCATAAAAACACCTTGAAGATTAATTTACCATGGTTACATCATTCTTTTGATTTGATTTAAGATTTACATTGAGGCCTGAAATCTTCACTGAAGTCCTCTCACACAGAGAACATTATATATTTTGTATTTTAGGAGATATTATATTTATTAGCCAGTTTTGGTTTACATATTTTTATTTTTGTAACAATGATGCTCATCCACAATTGTGTACAATGTAAATAATAACAACTTTGACCTATTAAGGTAAAGAATATCATTTTTGTAATCAAGTTAACAAAAGATTTCCACTGGATGTTTTATACTGCCATAGGATACTTAAGTACCGGTAACTAATAAAACGTCACAAAAAATGCCAACAATCAAGTTATCAAGGGAAAAATTGTTCAGCTTTTACAAGTTATGTTTGTCTTTCATTTGAGCTTCCAAGCCTGCAATAAAGGTTAATCTTTCAGTTTGACAAGTTAGAATGTCCCCATCTAGATGTACAAACACCATATGACAACAAGTTGACAATAATGAAAGAGTTGTATGTGAATATTGAAGTAAATAATAACAAGAGGCCTATTGGGCTGTAGCATACATCTGGTCTAAACAGCATAATAATTTCATCTGGTATTTGATTGGTTTATTAAAAGACTTTAGAAATGGTGTCAAATGGTGCTCTCTTTTATCCCCTAATAGTGTCCCCTGAGGGCAGAGCTCCAACATTTTAACCAATCTTTATCCCTTCTCTGAAGGATGCTCCTACCAAGTTTGATTGAAATTGGTCCAGTGTTTGCAGAGGTGGAAAATCTTAATATATTTGCTATGGTGATTTACTTGAAAATGTGAGGAGTTAATGTTGACGAGGAATGAGATTTGTATTAAAGGGAAAAGTTCATCATGGACCTTTTAAATTAAAATAAATAACAAAACAAAACACATTATTTTAAAACCTTAACAGACTTAGAAGATTTGTTAAGCATATCTCTACAAATTTGCTTCAAGATTATTCATTTACTATATATACTACATACATGTATGTCTGTGCACCAAATATGAATCTGTGAAATCCATTCTTTAATTTTAAGCAAGGCAATGCTTCGTTAACATACATTCCATTTACCAGTGCCATTTGTCTTCAACTATATACAGTTTAAAGATTTAAAAACTTTTGCCGACATTCAAACAATTATACCTTTACAGAGGCTATCGACCAACCAATTTAAAGATTTTGAATACAAGGAACCAACAGATGACTGCTTTATTTTTGCTGACAAACATGTGTTAAAAATCTGACGTATCTTGATGTTATCAAGAGAATAATTGTTCCAGACAATGTTTCAAATAATCACAGATGTATTTCTAATATCAGCCAGTAAGAGAGGCTCATTGTTTTCTTGATTTTAACTATTCTATTTGTCCAGATTCATCTTCTCTACATCTTTGTCTAGTTCCTCTTTTGACTTTGCACCCTTTTTCTGTGCGTCTTTGTGTTTTTTCTGCTTTTTACTTTCCTCCTGATCAATTGGGGCTGGTTTTACAAAGGGAATCTTTTCCTTGTATGCTGAAAGGTAGAATAAATAAAACAAATCAAAACCAGTTTTTACATCAAACGGCCACTAAGAATTCTATAACATGTAAAATCTCAAAGGTCCACTTATGCTCAATACTGAATCTATTCCATGTTTCATGGTTATACACCCATAAAGCTAAGCTAGATTAATTTTTGTTATAATTTTCAACAGACAAACAAAAGGCAACAGTCTGTTGAATTTAAAGTGACCATGAGTGTCAAAATTTAACCAATTATGCCTTTTATCAAATCTTTGGCTTTTGTAGCAAAATATCTTATTTAAAGTTATTCTTTCTAGGACATTACTAGATAAAATCGCTCTTTAATTCCAGAAAAGAAATATTATTTCTTCTTAAGCAGGTTCATGATCTTTATTGTTCTAACATAGACATTGAAGCCTTACAATCTTTGTAATTTCATAATCTTACGTGATTTATGATAAACACGTTGAATTGAAGCCTTACAATCTTTGCAATTTCATAATCTTATGTGATTGACAATCAACAAATTGCATTGAAGCCTTACAATCTTATGTGATTGACAATCAACAAATTGCATTGAAGCCTTACAATCTTTGTAATTTCATAATCTTATGTGACTGACAACTAGCATATTAAACAAGAGGCCCATTGGGCCTTAATGTCCATCTGGTTTAAATAGGCCTATATCATTGTCTTTTGAAATTTGTTGCCTTGAACAAAGTTGGTTCTACATGCCATAAAGGTACTTTAAACCAAAGCATTAAGCACTAGGCCTTCTAGTTTACAAGAAGATTTTTTCAAATTTTCCCCATTGGGGCCCTAAAGTGACCCTCCCTGGGTACTAAGCACTGTCATTTGAAGAAATCTGAATCCCCGTCCCCTTAGAATGACATCTACCAAGTTTGGTTGAAATTGGTCCAGTAGTGTTGGACATGAAGTCAAAAAAGTGAAAAGTATCATATTTGCAATATATATAGTATTGATCTTTGACTTCAAAATGCGTGACTTTTTTTTTACCCAAGGGTCACTCCTTGAACAAATTTGGTTCTCAATTCTCTAAAGTTACTATAAACCAAAGCATTAGGCCATAGGCCATCTACTATATTAGTAGAAGATTTTTGATATTTTGTCAAATTTTCCCCATTATGGCCCCTAAAGAGGCGCCCCCGGGGGACTGAACCCAATCATATGAACAAATCTGAACTACCTTCCCCTAGGGATGACTTCTTTTAAGTTTGGATGAAATTGGTCCAGTTGTTTTGGACAATAAGTCGAAAATATGAAAAGTTAACATGTTTGCTATATATA
>JAUMGZ010178925.1:0-14198 GCA_032359645.1 Pododesmus macrochisma | reverse complement strand
CGTCAATGTGTCTGCGGCGTGATATTTCAGTGAGACAGCACTATAAAGTCGCCATCAGTGCGCACTGTCACAAGCAGTCACTGTCTCGATATGACCTTAGATGTTAAAAGGGACATTAAACCCCAATGAAACAAACAAACTAACAAAGTATACGGTGAGAAGGCAAGGCCATGTTGATATCTGCCTTGTATGGAGATATAGTTGTAATATGTTCATACTAACTAATGAAGAAATGATGTGTATGAGATAAATAATAAATAGCCTATTGTCATCCAATATTCGACAAATTACTCATATTGCTACATAAAGATCTCCATATAAGGTTTTATAAGAGTAAGCAGAAACGCTGTTCAATTGTCACACCCTCCATTTCCACCCTTTCCCTATTGCTTGTATTCCTGAGTTACCGATTCTCTTTCCCTCCTGTCAATGTAAGCACTTCATGTCGCAATCTGTCGGCACAATTTTAAAAAAGCGATGACAAATCCTATCAAATAATCAGACAAATCAACGTAAGACGTTACGGAAAAAAATGATGTACATCATTACGAAAAGTTAATCTCTTAATGACAGTATTGCGTATATTGAAAGACCCATGAAGTTTAAAAAAAAAAAAAAAAAAAAAAAACTATCGGTATCTGTGTCGTAGAATACAAAAATGCAATCTTAAACACGAATCTTGAATCGGGATATATAACCCATATGCTAGTGTCAGGATATAAGCAAAGTATGGAAGCCTACTGATTAATGCGCTTTTTTCTCACCAAAATGGCCCAGGTTTCGTTTCTCTGTGTCCTAACTAGGATTGTACACGATCGCCAACCTGAACACGTGGCCCCGTGTTTCATTCAGGTATTCAAGTTTCATTCCACAGAACGTTTAATTACCCACTCAAGCAACCATCCGTGTTTGTTTGTTTGTATAATTAGGTCTTAACGTCACTTCCAGAATATTTCATGGATATCGTGACAAAAGGTCAATGGCGAAAATCAAACGATAGGATAGAAAGAGAAGCGAAGGCAGTTAACAGGATTGCAAGGTACTATGGGATAGAACTGAAAGAAGGTTGATCCCAAACAACGGCGTTTCCGTCTACTTTACACGGGGATTTGTTTCTTGCAAGAACTTGATAAATCCCTGTAATCGGGAATGCCGGCTTAGTGTTCGGCCTCAACCTTCATTCTATCTTACTTGAGTGAGCTGTCTTGCGTATCGAAACACTCGGACCTCCCTACCGCGATCCCTTTTTGCACGGACCAACGTATCATTGCACAAGTTCAGTTATGTGTATGTTGTTCCCTGTAACTTGTACGTGCAATACTGCTTTTGCATTTTTTTTCGTTCTATAGAATGATATTTCTTCTTATCATGTTTTGAAAGTATTATTCACCTTCAAAAATCCCATCCCTCAGAGCTTGACACCTGGACTTCGGAAACAAAATGTCGTTCTCTTAAAACCGTAGCACATAATTAGATGCAGGTTAAGATTTAAAAAAAAATATGTATAAGTTAAATGTTTTTGTTGTTTGATAGTTTAGATCGTAGCTCATAGTATTAATGTTGATATGTTGTGAACATGTGAAAATTCCCAATCACTTATGAAGTAAATAACTGTCTACGACACCCTTAATACATACACGCGTCCTGTTACACACGGAATGCAAAATTGGATTTAAATTTCATGATGTGGTTGCAAAGTTTACTGAACTGATGCGTAACACTTTAATGTTCCATAAAACCCAGACATGTGGTACGTCATAGCTAGAAACAGGCATTTTAACAGAAGTAGTAATTCATGAACAATATATACTGAAAGGCTATTGATATCTTTTGTACATAAACATATAAACTTGCAAGCTGAAACAGGCTACCGATAAAGTAGTTCATACAAAAAACCATGACGATATTCACAAGCCGTAATTAGATATGGAAAAATAAAATGAAAAAGTAGGACAAACAAAGAAAAAAAACCCAAAATACAATTATTAACTTAAAAAAGAAATTCCACGCACTTCTATTTAAAAACTAGAAGCGAAACAAGGAGTTCGCGATTGAGTAACCACAAAACTTCAATTTCCTGTGTAAAAAGAAGCTTATTCTTAGACATGTGCATAATCAATTTTGACTCGGGGAACACTTGACATTTTCCATTGAAACAGTTAAAAGTACAAACTCCATTATATTGAATGATATGGATGCTAGATATACATGTATCAGTTTTTTTTTTTTCATGTTAGTTATGTGTCTGGTGAAATAGAGGTAGTCTAGACGATACTTGTAAAGATTTTTTTAAGTATAAAATAAACGCATGTTAGTACGTAATAACACCTTACATACAAGAACTTAATAAAAAGAATAATTCGAAAAGGAAAATGGACTAAAGACGTAAATACGAAACACCAAACAAAGCCGTTAGACAATAGAAAAATTAAAGGAAACCGTGGGACGCACACAGAAAAAAGAACAAAAATACAATTATTACCTTAAAACGAAACATCATGAACTTCTATTCAAAAACTAGAAGCGAAATCGGGTGCTCGCGATTGAGTAAGCTTTTTCTGCTACTGTGTCAGCCGCCGCGATAACAACAGATAACCAATATATATATTAAAATTAAATTCCGGTACCGAGCCGGGATCGAACTCACAAAGCCTTCGGCCGACGTCGTCTAGCATAGCAATGACCCGCACGTTTAACCACACAACCACCGCAACAACCCCCAAAAAGGTTGTGCAAATGCGTTCATAAACTTGCATATATAACCATACTTAAAGTAGCAACTACTCAAAGAAATTATCTAATTATGTCGACTTAGAAACGCTATTCTACGTATTTACAAAAAATTACATTTCACTAATTGCAATGTTTGGATACTGTTATTTTTTTGTTGTTAAGTAGATTTTATTGTTATTGTTTAATCGTTTTGTTTCCACACTTTTTATTTTATGTATGGAATATTATCCCGAATTAGTCTGTGAAATATATAAAATGAAAATCTGCGAAATTTTATTATTTAAAATTATAATCTCCAAATTTAAGAACGTAATTAAAATAAATTCACAATTTGTTTTTTAAATACAACATAAACCAACATTACTATAAGACATGTGTCTATTGTTTTACGCACATGAGATTATCCGTTTTTTATAATGGCGTCTGCAGTAACATACCTAACTGTGCCGAATGGGAACACTTTTGACGTCATTTGGCAACGATAGGTTAATTGAACGATCAACTTTGTAAGGAACCTAATGTTTTTGTGAGTCCTTTTGTCTATGAATACGGACGTGGGAATTACCTCTTGTTTCTTGTAATTGACGTTTTATGGTTCTTTATAAATTAATTTATAACAAATTACAATTAATCTCAGCTGGGTTGCTTATCAAGTCATCGCAATGTAGATCATGTTTATAGCTTGCACGATGAACACTTACGTACACGTAACTATGTGCCTGTTATACATTGTAATACTACGTATATATTGGTGTGTCTAACCCAAACCGGCGCGGTGGCTCAGAGTTAAAGAATTCGCTTTGTGCTGGTAGGCTTGTGTACAATTCAAGGCGATGTTCGAATTCTTGCCGCGTAAAACCTAAGATGAACAAAATTAAGTAATCTTTGCGCCCCTGCTTAGTGCCCAGCATTTCTGGTAGGAGAATGAATGGTTGGCTCGGTGTCAGGATTATCTCATAGAGTGAAGTATCATGTCAATGTGTCGGCGGCGTGATATTTCAGGGACACATCACTATTAAGTAGTCATCAGTGCGCATTGTCACATGCAGACGCCTAACAAATATCCCAGAGTATCATCTGATTGTATGAGTTTCAGTAAGAAGAGAAATGAAAAGAGGGAGGAAAACAATAGAACAAAATCGGAAGATGTGACCATCAGCATCGTTATTACCTACTGGTATCAACTTATCTAGGGATCTTTATTGTTTTAGGAGAGAACAAGTTAACAATATCGTCTTTTGGGCCTGGTGTCCCCTCCCACGTGTTCACTAACGTGACTGTGCTTTTGTCAAGTGTCTATTGCTGGGATGGGATTGGTGTTGTTCATTTCATTGTAAATTGTATTGATACCTGTAGTAAGTAAAGCGAAAAACCAAGACGATATTCTAGGCCGTAAGTCCATGGACATTGGCAAACAATAAGAAAACGTTGGACGCACACAGAAAAATGAACAAAATATACATTTAGGTGATATGTTTATTGTCGCTCGGTACCCCTCCCGAAAATATATTCTGAACACCAAAACTAAAGTTTTGATAAATAAAAAAACAAAATAGGTCTACAGGACAGACGGTGGCTAAGAATACACTTATTGTCCGAATAAAACCAAACGTCACCCATCAAATGACAAGTTGTGGAACGATGGGTGACATTATCCCCTTTCTGGTAAAACGGGTATTAATTTTTGTTTTTAAATTAAGATAAGGAATAAGCGCAGATTAAAACGCTCGACAACCGCTTTCAAAACCTTAAATTGTTATTATGTCGACCTATTATTTTATAGCAATAGTGACAGAATAATAAAAAGAAAGGAACGTGCAACTACTTTACCACTTTCCATTCCGTAACTCAACATGGGGATTGATACCGTATTAGGGAGTTACAAAAAAAGCTCAACACTTGGCTATGGTCTTGTCGTCCTTTCTAAATGACATGGTGATTCTTTTTGGCTTTCCCTTTTGAAGAATTTTGACTTCACTGACCTGTAAATAGTTGTATTCAGACAGAATAACTATATTCCGAAAACAGTAAACTTCAACTTAAGTGTCTCTTGCATCTTTTGTTTCTTTTTTTTTGTATATTGTTTAACATTAATCGATTTCGCTTTTTAATCACATCATATGTAAAACCAACACGGTAGAGAGCAAAAATATATAAGGTTATCAACATATTATATAGTGTGTTTTTGAATATTAGGGTTACAAAAGTAGAAATCTTTTTGTTTTTTGAAGCACAACGATGCGTACAATTAAAGCTCGGTTTAAACTAAACATTGATAAAAGCTCATTGTTGAACTAAACATTGATAAAATATCACCTGGAATTCAAGTGAAAATTGTCATTGCGTTCCAGACCCATACCACATACCCATGCAGTCATTATTAAGCTATTGGGACTAAGAAGATACTTGTCGGATCGACATTGCGGCTATTTATTTTTAATAAATATATTCATTCATTCAGGTCGTATGTCCTTTGATTATAATAAATTAAATATTATAACGTCATTCATCTTTGCGAGGACTTGAATGTCCGAAACAGCTGTCCAAAGGAATACGTTGAAAAGTTCTATTTTGACTGCGCGAACACCTACATTTTGGACAGTATCACTCAAGTCTTTACTGATCTAGGCTTTGTCTATTTTAAATTAAATTTGCCATATAAGAGTCCGTTGAAGGGGTTGATCCCTTTCATGGCTTTATGGTCAAGGGTGCAGTTCTCTCAATCATATAGTTGGTTTTGTAGTATGTTGGTGTTTTATCAGTTTGCAAGTTCTCTCTCGTTTTTGCTTTTTAGTGAGTGTTTTTTTTTCTTTCGTTTTTGATGATCCTATTTCGTATTGTTTATACCTGTGATTTTAACCATGCTTCACATAAGTTTGTACTACCTTAATCCGTATTACAGTGATTAGCAGTATGTCTAAGTTTTCTTTCGAAAAGGTTTTAACATACCGAATTGGTGCTTATACATCTCGGTAGGTGACACATGTGTTGACGGAAACGTCACAGCTTCTGTACGCCTGGTTAATTTTTCTTTGTGCTTCCCGCATTTAGTTTGGTTTGACAAATCCATTTAAAAAAAATACGTACGTTTTTTATATTGCCTTGGTTTTTCGTAGATATAACTTCACAACATATACACGTAGTGGAAAACAATACTATTACCATGGATATTCAACACGTATGACCTTGATTCGATAATATCAAATCATGATTTTCTTTAATATTTCTGGTCAAGAATGCGTTTTGTGTCCGTTTTAATTCTCTTTTTGAGTGTATCGTGATGTTCCTTCTGATTCAGATGTCATTTGCCTAATAAGCCTGTATTGTTGTTTCAGTGATCCAAATAAGGAACCTGGGATGGAGGATTTGAACGAATGGCCTGTACATAACACCAGCGAGCGAAAACTTCTTAGGTTAGATACCCACATGGTCCACAACATAGATGCCTCTAAAAGTATCCGGTCCGGACCTCGGATCAAACATTGTGCTTTCTGGAGAGAATACCTTCCCAACTTCATATATGCTACTGGTATAACACTATCTTTGTTGTGTTCTTCGTTAGATTCAGTATTCAATTTTCCTGAACTTAAATTGTGCAACATTGTCCATGGATTCATATGCATGTACAGACAACTCATTGCTTTATATAGTAATTGAACTACATTGATAACTAATGGCTTTCATTATTAACTATAATCTCAACAATTAATTTTACGTCATGCGGACATGTTAAAATTGTATTTTTCCAAATCGTTAAGGCAATAACTATTAAATGGAATTGAATAGTTTTCGAAATCGTAATATTTCATATCAAGTAACCAGTTTAAAAAGCGCAACACTCTTTCTTTTTTTACAAGTATAACTGCTATCGCAGAGGAATACGTTTTTGATGTTGTTCGGTTAATTACTAACATATATACCGTTAGCAAACGTGCCTTTGCTGTGTGCCTGTCTTTATTGAAAGCTGCATGAAAGATATAACATCATTCACCGACGACTAACCAAACTCATCGGATATAGAAGAGGTAAACGAATCATTTGGTTATCATTTCTTTTCAAATATATTAAACATGAATTACATTTACTGTAGAAATATTTCAGTTAATGACATTTTAAAACATCATTCAAAGGATATAAAGAAAATAGCAATGTTACTGTCTCTAAGACTATTTTTATAAGATTAAGCGAGGTAAAAGTCGTTGTTTAGCTGGACAATGAATTGTTATTTCTCTCATATCCAAACCCAATTAATAAATGTTTTATTGTGCCGATGCAGGTTTTCGTACTAAACAATAATTACTGAATTAAGACTTTATTGGAATTAACTTCAAATGGTTACTAATGATTCTTTTAAATAACCTGTAAAAAAAAATAGCATTTAAGAAAAAAGACACAAAGTTTCCTAAAACCCTTAACAATACAATGTTGGCACAATGGTGTTTTTGGCAATAAACCAATTACATGTAATTGCCTTTTTGTGATGATCCCATTTCTTCTTGTTTTTCACACATGCACCATTTCTATTTCATTATTCAAAGCAATATAATACATTGATGCAAATGAACATAGATGTATATAAAATACATATATGTACCAGCCAGCAGTTGAATTGCATATATTGAACACTATAAATATAATATATGTAAACAGATAACATAGAAACAACGCATTTAACAGAAACCAATGCTCATTTACTTAAAATTCAGTTTCAGTTTACTCATAAAAACCTTCTTGCAAAGTACAGTGTTTACCTTTTAAACATACTGTCCTTTTTCGAAATTCTTATCCGTTCTGCTGGGCTTCAATTGCATCTCGTGTATTTCAAAATCACTTAAAGAGTTACTGCTAAGATTTAAACTACGTACTTAAATGACACTGAAACACAATCAAATAGAATCAGGATTGTAAGGGTTATTATGACAGAGAACGTTTTGTTGTTATCAAACTTTTCCCAATTATAACTAAAATGAGATTCAATCTGAAAGAGTTACAAATATAATTATGTAGTCCGCAATGGAGATTTATAATTAAAGAGTTTATTGATCAGATAAAACTAGACTTTGATCAAAGACGAAGCTATCAATATACACACCTCACAAATACCATCGTTGACCTAAATCTCAAATTAGATATATTTCAAAGCGCTTACTGTGCTATTTTGGTACCACGTAATGCATTTTCGTTATGATGCGAAAGAAATATAAGCATAAACATAGTTGACTAGGCGTTATCAGATGTACCGAATCTCAAAAAATGCTTAATTCAGATGTGACGCTTAGCTTCTGGACGGAATAAGATTTGATATATATTAACGTTTAAATATGTTTCCTGTAAGCCATAACAAAAATCTTTCAACCAACTACACTTGCAGAATTTTTTTTAATAATATTTAATAATTAATGTACACATCGAAATAATCATTGTATCAGCCTGATAATTATTGATTCGCCTCAATATTGAGACAAAATTGGCCGTAACCATACGTTAAAATACTAAATGATGACACAGCTAACACTAAAAAAGAAACAATTTAAAAAGAAAGACAAACGAATGAATGGCAATAAATAAGAAAATATAGATAAAAGCCAAAACAGAAAAAATTAAGATACATTTAGAATTTCAATAAATACATATAAAGAACAAATACAGGTATTGAAAGAACACAACAATAAAACAACCATTCTATCCAACTGAACTGTAACGTGTTGTGATTGATTTTCAATTCATTCAATCAATAATTGGTATTGGTCAATCCGTAGCTACGCGAATCTCGGAAAAGTCAAGACAACAAGAATCAAGTAGTAAACGTTTCAAAGTAAAAATCTGATGAAAACAGTCAATGATTTTACAAAAAAAATGTTATAACACGTTGATGGCATATTACAATGCTTCAACAAATTAAGGAACTGTCTCACGTTAATGAGTTGGTGTTTCATACTTTTCTTTCAGCTCAAATGAAAAAAGAATTTTTGATATGAAATACATAGCATTTAAATTTGAAAAATATATTAATTGGAATGTTTTAGTCATTATAGATAATCACATAAATTGGTCTGATTTGACTGTATTTAAAAAAAAGTTCGAAATTAGGTTACACCAACATAATTAACATACTGATTTCCTAATTTTAACATGTACTATATTGTTTTTCAAAGTGTTGTACTGTTTGATATATTATACTTCGCTTGTGTATTTTCTTCCTGATCACGATTTCAGTCATGATTAATTCGCTTTTTGTTTGAAAAATTAACCTTTTAACTTGCTATATAAATAGCATACATATCTAGTTATCTTAATTACAATCGGCACGTGCATGTTTTGTATCTTTGTATCGCGCATGTCAATGACCTTTTGAACGTTATCTGTTAAACCAATTCTAGTATTGTTGTACATTCTTCCTATATTTTCCTTCTGACTATTAGGAGAACATATTTCCGATTACGTCGGAGGAACAATTCCCATCTATGATTGATCAGCAATCCTATCTACAAACCTTTCACTAACTGTACGGCACACAATGTTTATTCTGGCTATTACAGTTCAAGTGCGACTGCATCTTGGCACCACCTGTGAACTCACTTCTAGCACCACCGATGCCACGAAACAAGCGATTGTGCGTAATTCAATATAATAATACATAGCATTGGAAACTGATATATTAAGGACAATTGAAATTCCACCAAATGCTTGCCAGATATCAACGGTTTGAAACTTAACAACCATCCTAATTAAAATGTCAATGGCTGATGTTCTTCCTGCGTTTTAGTTTCTAAGTTTGTTTATGGCTGCTAGGTCATGTCAAAACAAGAAGAAATATTTTAAACATACCACAGATTATTGACAAACTAACAATAACTTCTTAAAAAGGATCACCACTAGATTGAACTAGTTTACTACGACGCGCGTTTAAACAGGACGGCAAACCAACTTAATAGTTGAGAGGACCTCGCTCTTGACCCTCCCTAAGTTAATTTTGTCGATGTTGTTTTATTACTCTTAAACGATGTTTAACTTTGAAATGCAATTTCTGGTAGGTCTCGCTTACACAAATGGTTTTGATGCTTTTTTTTAGTCCTAGCATTACGAATTTAGCTCCCGTTCCTATTCCGGCAATGTCAAGCAAAACTGAGCAGACATGACATGAAAGTGTGTATTAATCCTATGTACTATCATGTCCAAGTGCATTTTTATTTACTTGTCATTAGTTCTCCAACTGTATTACGTTTCTACTTGCCGTTGCGTCAATCCGTCCTTATGAAGAAAAATGGTGTTTATATGATATCTCGGCTAATTTTGTTGTTGCTGTTGTTTTTACTGTATGCTTGTCAATTTAATGGTTTCGATTTTGTATAACTGCAATTTAACTTATTCGGTTTAACAATTTTTTTTCTTTCTTTCAGCTGATATATCAGAATTAGAAAAGCAGTGGAAAATTTTGTTCGCGGATTGGAGCAATAAATATATTGTAGACTGGAGAAACCAATTTGACCATTTTCTCATGAACTATGAAAGACAGATGCAGGAGTGCGGTGGTCGCTGATATTGAATACTGTTGCAGAAAGTCGAGAGTCGTTATCATTTCAATCACCTATCGTGATAACTGTTACCTATATACAATGTATATTGTGTCATTTTCATCAAAAGAATTGTAAATGGAAAGAAGTTTTGAAAAATAAAATGTGAAAATAGAATGGTTATTTTATCAATCTAATGAAAAATGTGACGAAATCACATTCAATTATTTTGATTTATTAAAAAAAAATTCATTTAAGTTTGCATTGAGCTCAAGGTAAGAAAATGCTGTTAATCTTAATACACGTTGATTGCATTGTGTGGATTTTGAAGCACTGAGAAATGCAGTACTAATTGGATTTATGTACCATATTTAAATTATTCTGTCTTTATTTTGACTTTTTGATGTGGCTATTGTTTGTTTCTCAATGTCTTTTTTTCTAATGATCCATTTTCTTTTTCTATTATGCCACCACAAACGTGAATCTGTGAGACTTCATATGTAGACACATTAAAATTTAACATCCAGACAAGACATTGTTTAATTTGGCAGATATACGAGCATAACATAGGGTACATAACTAATCCATAAAACCACACATCGATAAATAAACCAAAAACATTAAGTGGAAATAAAATAGTGATACAGACATAGTTCTTGATATTATGCGCAATTAACTTCAAAGAAAGGCGACAACAAACTTTGAATACACAATAAAACGCGTTTGATAAGTACGTCTCCATATCAACTCTTCATATAAAACTGCTGTCTGACAGATGTAGTCGTGTTTGTTGTTTATCTATGCAATCAATTCCTATGTGCATGCGATGTTGGAATCATATGTTTATACAAACTCTTGTCAAATCTTATCAATCAGAACACTCGCTATATTAACCATCGTGCATTATCATCCTAGGATTGCTGTTATAACTTATCTTATAGTTTTGTCCAAGAATAATAGTAATGGATATACGCAGACAACGCCTTAAAAACGATATGAAAAAGAAGATAAAAAAGCAAAAGTGCAGAAAATATAGATAATAGGTAAACATGCTCTGGAGATGCTTTTTTCTACGTCCTTGGCATGTTATCATTGTGGCATGCAAAAAGAAAAAGGTTACTCATTCTTGCTAAGTTAGGCGTACATAATATTCCTTAGTATTATATTAACATTTGACACAAAAACTGTAAATACGACATTTTGATTTGTTAAAAAAAAATCAACACATAAAACATTCTGTTTACTAAAACAGTATTTGTATTGCTACATTGGCAAATAAAAAGTTTTTTCGAATATAGTTTAACATAGCTATACTTGAATTTGCACTCACAATTACAAACAAGAGCGTTGCAGAACATGACTGTATACAACTATTGCCCACAGTCGTCTCTGCTGACGAGGACGTGGTTGTCCGTAACAGTTTTCTAAGGGAGAACATAATATATCTTTGACTGCACATGCAATTTAATTATTACGGCATCACTACTCAATACTCACACAGGGTTTTTCGTTGCTTTTTCATATAATACTTCTACACTTATTGGAGGCTTGTATTGGTTTACATGGTTGAGATATCCTTACCCGAATGGATACGAAGATGTAATAGCGGGTGATACATGTGTGGCGTGATTTTTTTTAAAGTCTCAAATTATATTATTTTTTTATTTCTGAGAATGCCCCCTTTCCCATTTCCATGAATTATGAATTAGTTTATCGTTTTTCCACATTAGTGGACGTCGTCGGAATATCTTTCAAAAATATTAATGTTTGTTAATTCAATTATTACCGTCGCAACGAAGCTAGAGGGTATACTGGATTATGGCTGTCCGTCCGTCTGTCTGTAGACGACATATTGTCCGGACAACTCATCGTACAGTTTCCATCCAAACTCCACTGATGATGTCAACCCACTTCGAAGTTGTGAACCTGCGATTTAAATTTTGATTCAAATATGTTTGTGGGAGTTATGATGATTTTACAAAATCATTAGCAACATTATGTCCGGATAACTCATCATACAGTTTTAATCTGAATACCATGAAACTTCACTGATGTATTCATAACTCTCTGAAGTGCGCTTACTTGTTTGATCAGGCTATTTTAAAGAGAAATATGCCTCATTTATAGAAATATTAGGCAAACTATTTTTGACAACTCCTTTTTATAGTTTTGATTCAAATTCCACGAAACTCCACTGATAAGTTAACGGTAATAAGTTACATGTATGACCCTTTGACAAAATAGGTGTAAGTATCACTGATGTTATGAAATAAAATAAAGGCTCCTACCTCGATAAGCTAAACAGCACAGACAGAAAAGATTGAAATACCGATTGGCAGATTGATAGACGAACCATGATGGGTTTACAAATATTTCACATCGTATTAAATGGTGTGATTTGTTACCTTTTGCTCGATGTTTATCAACTTTAGATATGTCCTATTTTTTTTAAGCCTTGTCGCTCAAAATTTATGAAATTTGTGAAGCATCAATGCGGCCAGCTTACGCGTAACAGGAAACGCTCAATCATTCACGAACACATGGTTTCACTTTTAGTTTGTAAATAGAAGTTCGTGATGTTTCTGTGCGTCATTCACGTTCCTTTTATTCCTCCATGTACATGGACTTTTGCCTTTCGAATAGCGTCTTGAACTTTTGTATTCACTACTTTATGACCACTGGACCGATGGCACTGCGGAATAGTTATCCCCAAATGCCTTCCTCGTTCAATAGCGTTTTATGCATATGATAACGAAAAGTTGAGATATTTTACATGAGCCAACGTCATCCAGGTTATAAAGGTCAAGTGATACAAAAGATACGACTCCATCTTTAACAGTAGGTTGCCCTAGTATCATCTTGAATGATGTTACAAATTATAGTTGTGTAAAGTCTTCGTATCATAATTATCATTAACGATCTCTGACAACTACATTCACATTTAACATTGTTTAGTTCAACTGATACTTTGCTGTTCTCGGCGACCAATAAACTTTGTTTAAATTCTTATGGTAATAAAAGTAATTACAAAACGTGCAACGTTCATAACAAAGATTCCCAGATCTTTTACAAACAAACAATACCAAACAAAAAGCCATAATGATCGGAACTGTTAATCTTTACAATTTTTTTTCTCTTATTTTGATTTGATTGAATGATTTAGATCTTAAACTTCAAATTCAAGTGCCAAAAGTCAATTTGCCGTATGTTACAGAAGTACGAGACCCTATTAGAAATGATTTCCAATTACTGTTCGTTAAATTCGGTATCTCACATCAATTGGCACTTTATATTTACCTTCCAAAAGTTGTCCTTCCTTGGAGAAACATAACGTCTTCCAGGTACTAAGAATAACCATAAAATACCGAACCAACTTGCACACAATAAGGTTCATCCTGGTAAAATTTTATGAAGTAATTAACTTATACAGTTCGATCAAAAAGACAAATTGTAAGTCGGAACCACTCAAGGGCTATTTTAAAAACATAATATTATATGAGAAGGGTTATAAAGCAATGCATGCACGAGAAAACAAGAAATTTGTACGAACCTTCAGTAGGAAGCGGAATTTAAACATGAGTATACTGCAAGATGAATTTCGGGCACGTGCAACAGCGTTACCGTATTTTGGTTTTTTACATGTTTTTACATGTTTTTACTGCTTCTCTGTGCTGGACACCTTATCTTGGTGGTGAGGTTTGCGCATCTCGATGATCTGGAGAACTATGCTGGCGGGAACTTGTGATTCTGGTAGGGTCACCCAAGCAGACAGGTTGAAGGGTAAAAGATCTGCACGTCCTTCGGAAGGAACGCTTAGCTGACGGTCCCGTGTATAGGAACTTTAAACCCCCTGGCACGATAAAAATCCCCATGCAAAGTTCGATAGAAGAGTAGGCGGAAACGCCGTTGCATGGGCTCATCCTTCTTTATGAACTATCTCTATTCCTTTCG